>QFDW01000769.1:1374-16390 GCA_003315895.1 Lactifluus rugatus | reverse complement strand
ACGGCGCGCAACGTGTTGAGCGTGATAAAGTAAAACGCGTCGCGGCACGCCTGCCCACCCGTGCAACCCTCCGCAGGCGCCCGGTTCTTCACTTGCGCATCGAGAAAGTTGGCAACGGAGCGCTGGAGGGTCTCTCGTCCGCGGAACGTAAGCACCAGATCGTCATGCGAGAGCATGACGGGCGTCGATTCCTGCACGAGTATCGGAGACGTGAAACGCGACAAGGGACGCGGGTAAGGACCGAACCGCAAGTGGTCTGCGGGAACGGCCTGGGTAGAGGAAGAAGGGGAAGAGAAAGAGGAGAACGCAGACGTGGTCGTGGTTGTGGTCGCGGACGTGGGGCTATTGTACTCGCTTGGGATCTCGAGGACGAGGTGCGCAAGCGGCTCCGTCCCGGCTGCGGTCTTGGAGGGCCCATAACGTGCGAGGTCGTAAAACGCGGCGGGGAGGACGGAGCCGATGTTGAGCTCACGAGCGAGATTGATGATGTGGATCGGCGAGGGGATCTCCAGGCGCGGGTCGTAGTGGCCGTCTGGGGTAAGTGCCATCCGCTCGCGCTGATCCCATTCTGAGAGGGTTGCGGGGAAGTAGGTCTGGAGACGCTCTAGACATTGTCTCCGCGGAATACAGATAAAGTACTTGCAGGAAAGGCGGAGAACCGATGCGAGAAATGGAAAGTCCTGGACGAACGGTTGGCGGAAATATCTGTGCATACGTGGACGCGCGTACAGTCATTAGCAGGAAAAGCCTCGGAAAGAAGCGAAGCGGAACGGTTTATCGCACAGTCCATCATATAAGGCCCTCAGAAGATGATATACGTCTGTCGGCGAGTCGCAGAGTCTGATAGTGCAGTCGGTGTTCTTCGGCTGAGGTATTGACAGCATCGTCTGAAAAATGTCTGCATGACGTTCTAATTGGCCACGATGAACTTTGAACGCAAACAACCCGGCAGAAAGAACGACATTTCCGTCGGAGAACCAGAAATCCTGACACACATGGTATGGGAAGTCAGGAGGGGTATAACAGCTCTCCTCGAGTTGGCCTGTACAGAGACCTGAAGTGGACAGTGTTAAATTTCCCACCATAATTCCTGTCACCATATAATCCCAAGAGAGAGCGAAGGAGTAGGGCTAGGTGGTGCACAACCGTCGAAGAAATGCCAGAAATGCCATGGGAAATATATATATCTTTCCAGGATGTATGAGGCTGACACCGATGACTTCATGCATATGTCCAGATCTATATGACGGTAGTATCATCCCTACCTTCAGACTACTCCGCTGGATGCTGTTCCCCCATGCTTTCTTAGGGTGAGGTATGATATTCATACACAGGGGTTGCACACACTCAGGCACAAAGTTCTGCAGACGCGCTCGCCGAGCGACATGCTCCTCCGAAAGCCTCACATCCAAGAGAAGTACATATAATCGGTTGCTACGTGGCAGGGATATAAGCTCCAGGCTCTGGGAATAGAAACTGAGTGATCGTCAAAGTGTGGCGTGCATCGGTCCAGTCCAGAAAACAGTCTACCTAGTCTTGCAAAAATCTCCCGCCAGATTGTTCGCATTATCGCCGTCATTTGAGCGATTCACAGGTGTACCAGACAGAGAGAATAGCCGAGGGGTATGGCTAGCATCCGAGTTTAGACCAAGATCAAAGCTGAAGGGGCTACGCCAGCGGCCAGATTGTGCACATTTTCTAGCTTGTTCAAGAATTGTCCTGTAAAGCAAATCGTTGAATCCGACGCACTGCAAGCCAACGCAGGCAATCTTGAGGGCGCCCGCTGAGTACAATTGACTTGTTTCGTAAACTGTCTGGGGTGACACGTTTTTGCGTCCGGCCAGGGTATCTTTGATGAGGACTTGTGTTGTCTATCAATGGCGCATAAATTTGACGACAGAAGGGGAGAAAATCATGCCGACTCACCTCAGTCGAGAGTTGCTCGAATTCTTTTGTAGTCAGGTCATCAAGTCTGACTGCCTTGTATACGCCAGCATAGTACCACTTGCCGTCCTTGTTGTAGAAACACTCTGTTCAGGGCTAGTAAGCGACCCCGTACCCAACGTACTAGTAAGAATGGATGAGAACCTGTGGGCTTGTCTAGCTTGGAAATAACATCGACCATCATCCAGCGATGTGCAGTAGCGACTCGCGGGTTTGTACTACATTTGAAAAGCGGAGTCAGAAAATAACCATGCTCTTCACGCTCTGGACACCAGTTTGTCGTCAGCTGCTGGAATATGCGGTGGTTTTCAAGTCTACGTAATGGTAAGTCAATGAACGAACTGTTGTAAATGTCGTCATCCATACGCGGTTCTGAGAGTCTGGCGGCCAAGTGAATACATGCGCAATGGGAGAGACGTGATAGGAGAATAAACTCACCCCGACCGCACTTGCGAGAAATTCTTGCAACGTGTACGGAGAAGGTATCAGTATGGGTCTCAACGCGTCTGATGGTATTCCCGTTGGTAGAGGAAGACAGCTTAGTATCGCATGCCTTGCTCTGATGGATTCCTCTGCTTCAGGGTGCTGGCGAAGCGGCTCAGAGATGATCTGGTGAGATCATGAGCGCGAACAAAAAGTGAGGCACAAAGAAGTGCACCTTGATATCGAGGTCATTGAGATCAGAAACAATCATCTTTGGGGTCGTCGGTGTATCCGAGGCTTCAGCTCTCGGAGAATTAACTCTAGCAAGACTATTGAACGTAGCCTCGCGGAGGAAACGTAACGCATCTTGACGTGTAGATTGGATGTCGCTCTCGGGGGTCTTGGAGTGTGGCACTGGAAGCTATAAAAGTTACTGCATATTGTTAAGTGGAGGGCGCTTTGGTCGTTGTACCTTTGAAAGGGCTTCTGTTGCCTCATACTGAGGAGGTTCTTCTTCCGTGACTATGTTTGAAGAAAGCAGTTCTTTCAGGGTGTTGCTCTCGGCTTTCTCATTCTCATCAATCAATCCTGCGCAAGTTTCCTCCCGGCCTGCAAGAGGTGACTGTTCAGACTGGGCCCCGTGGGTGGAATTTAAAGGCGTATATGCTGAAGTCCGTTCCTTGAGCATATCTTCAAGGTACTTGTTTTGTTTGCGGAGAGTGTCAATAGTAGCAGACTTTTCTCGAATAGATTTGCAAGCCAAGGAAAGGTGCTGAGCAATGACGTCTCTCGCTGCTACGGCCTCAGCAGCGCGCATTCTTTCCATCTGAATTGCAATTGCAGATTCTGCAGCAGAGAAAGGATCCTTTGTGGTGCGAGATGAGTATGAAAGGATCGTTAAGAGTGAAAAGAACTGACGAGGGACTGCATTCGGTCAGTGAGTGTGAGATTACTAGACATGATGAGTGAGAGTGTTAGAGAGAGAGATGGAGTAAGTAGTTTAGTTTATATACCGTATGACGTCATATCATACATTGTTCCACCGATGCTATTCTCCCGTCCAACAAGTTCAATACAGTCTCGAGTCCTTTCAACACACCCGGGTCAGGCCCTTGCCCTCGTTTAAGCCGCGTGTGTGCAAAGTCAATCAGTCTCACCACGCAGGGCAAATTATTTCCACCACCCTCACTGTCATCTTCACTCGTATCGTCCCCTTCGTCTTCCTCGTCCTCCATATCTCCATCCCCTTCTGTATCCCCACCTTCGTGCTTCTCTTCCTCTGTCAGTTGGTCCTTGTCGCTGCTTGTACTGGTCGGTTGCCAAGCGAGCAATTGGACTCCCATCTCCGCACGGTCCCAGTCGCCTTCGTAGATAATCAAAAGGCTGCTTCCAACCAGACGGAGCTCAACCTTGCTCAGTACATCCCGGATTTCTTGCACACTTTTACGGATGGACCGGAGTATAGGGAGAAGTAGTGTACTAGGGAGCCCGACATTCATTTGCTCGACCTGGGTCTCCTGCAAATCCCTGCGAGTATGAGAATGGTGAGACAACGCTCCGAGTGCATAAACAAAATTGTGCCCCTAACGTCATCGAATTGCCGAGGGGGAAGAATCGTGTGATGCCTGTTGGAAGCTCCGAGCTGCTGATAGATTTTCCATATGCTTTTGGAACGACAATGGGTTGTGGTGTTTTATCGCCGAAGACCTACAATAATGTAGTTGCGCATTTGTCTTAGAAGAATCGATTAACAGCCCTATACGTACCTGAAAGCCAGTCAGACGAATGCCCGTTTCCCCAGAAGTGGTACGTTTTGCAGCATTCTGCATCCGTTCCTTTTTGTCTGGGGGTGCATCCTCGTCGTAAAGCACCGTGCCTAGCTTTATGTCGAGAATATTTGGCTTCCGGAATCCATGCACCACATTCTCGATAACTAACAACTGTATTTTACGGAACGCTTGTTGGCCTTGGGACAGCCTGGACTTATGGCAATACACTCATCTTTCTCATGTTCTGCAATCCCATCGATGTTCCTGAGGCCTTCAGTGGTATTTTGGCCCTCTAAGCGTAGCGTACCGAGGTACGTAGGAACCCATCGACGTAGCGGAGCTAGTGTAGGATCCGCTAGGGTGTTCTGGTAGAACTGATACTCGAGAGGGTAAGCGGGTTTAATGAGAAGGGTGCCATCCTCTGTCATCTGGATCCCTTTGTGTCCTCCCACCTGAAACGCAAGCGGTTGTAGGCCCCTGGAAGTCAGAGATTCATCAGCCATTAGAAAGTTTCGAGAGAGTGAGTTGGGCCGGAGCATCAGGTCTCAGTCTGCTGTTGAAAGATACACGTACGCGATGCACCCTTGGCCCCGTGACAAATGTTTCGTGGACGTGGTGATACGTTGACTTCCACGCACAAACCCAGTACTCGGTACTCATAATCAGGCTTCAGGCAGCGTTCCCTTCTCTTCTTTCTTGTTGTAGTGAACTCCGTCAGTGACCTGAGTCGTTATAAGACACGATTGAGGTCTACTATGGCTGTAAGCTTGGGCCGCATAACGATTATCGGTCCAGGCACTGCTATCCCGTGTTGCATGACACTTATCAGTTCCCGCAACACTCTCCTCAGAGCTGCCAGGCAGCACACAGCCACCGCTCGCAGGTTCATATCTGCAGCCAACACTCATGAGGCTTTTCTTCGGCCTCTACCCTCCCATCCAGGTGTCACCACCCTCTCTCTGAACCGTCCACACGCCAAGAATGCGATTTCTCTCCAACTTCTCAAGGTGCCGTGCACACCCTTTTACTTCATTACTCAAGATCGTTGTGACATACGACAGCAACGACACAGCAACTCACCGACTGCCTGGACATCGTGCGCTTCGATAGCTCCGTCCGCGTGCTCGTCCTAAACTCTTCCACCCCCGGCTCGTTTTGTTCCGGCGCCGATCTCGCAGAGCGACGCACCATGACCAAAGGGCAGGTCTCCAGGTTCCTCACTGATTTGCGCACTGCTCTCAGCAAACTAGAGAGCCTGCCCATGCCCACCATTGCGGCGATCGACGGGCCTGCACTTGGTGGAGGGCTGGAGCTTGCTCTTGCATGCGATTTGCGTGTTGCAGGTAGGGCCTCTTATGAAGTGATTCTGCGCGGGAGCCAAAGTTATTCAAAATCTGATCCTTATTCTGCCTTGACAAGGTCACTCCGTCATGAAGATTGGTCTCCCTGAGGCGAAGCTTGGTATAATCCCGGGCGCCGGTGGCACCCAACGCGCTACGCGCCTTCTGGGGCTTTCCAAAGCAAAAGACCTCATATTCACTGGTCGTTCGTTAACAGCAGTCCAAGCGGAGGAATTAGGTACGCATAGCGCGAATTCTTCGACAGTGACGCCTCATTTTGGGTTTCTTTCAGGACTAGTAGACTACGTATCAGAGGAAGGCACTCCGGCTATTGATCGCGCTCTGTCCCTTGCAAAGGAAATCTCAGAGAATGGTACGTGTGTCGTACCATGCATACAACAGTCACGGTCTTATTCTATTTCCGAAGCACCTCTCGCCTTGCGTTCAGCAAAGTTGGCTATTTCACGAGCTCTTGAGCTGTCTCTAGAACCTGGTGAGTTGCATACACCAAGCCAATACCTGTCACGCTTGAGAGCTTTTTTTAGGGCTCGATTTTGAGAGGGCGGCGTACGAACCTTTGTTAGAGACCAAAGACCGCGAAGAAGCGTTGCAGGCGTTCAAAGAGAAAAGGAAACCCGTTTTTAAGGGTGAATAATACTTTACACTAATGTCCCGCTGTTCCATTGTATGTGTGGTATCATCTAAATGAACAGTGACATATAGAGGGAATCCCTCAGATATCACGCCGAAAAGCCTGGGATGGGATGGGACAACCCTGATGACAGTGCCAGCATCACCATATACACAACTTTTCTCAGAAGCGTAACCCTTCAAGATCCTTCATCATCATACTCAGGCGGCCCATACCGAAGCGGTCACGCAGTCCCTTTGCGCCAGTCCGCCCACCAGGGACATCCTCAGTCTCGTCTGAGAAACCTTTCTCCACTTGACCCCAATCGCTGCGTTGGGCTAAATATGGTCGCAACAGAGCGGGCTCAATCCGACCAAGGTAGTTCTCGGTGATGTAGGACTTCAGGATCTCCGGCTGGACGAGGAATATATTCCCCAATTGTCGGATGAACTCGAACCGCTCATGAAGCGCGGGTATGGAAAAGGTGCCAATTGTATCTTGGTAGGACTTGAGGTCTCTGGGAGAGATTGGTCAGACTGACTGTTAACTTCACCAGTGTTCGAACGCACTTTGCCAACATCAGACCTCCAGTTGCACTTACGGGGAATTTGCGGAGATGCTCAAGTAATTGACTACGTGCACAAAATGAGACGGAACAAGAACCAACACCACAGAACCCGTACCTGTGGAATGCTACGCCAACTTCGGTCAAGAAAATCTCCAGATTCTTGCCACTCAAGTTTTTCTTAGCAGTAATCCCCACTTTTTCGAGAATCTCACAGCACCCGATGCAGGGGTCTGTGTTGACGCGTGCAAACGAATCATCGTCATTGCGGGGCTTGAAGTCGGTTTTCTTCTGCCTGGCAAGTTGCGTAGCCACCCAAGAAGCAATCGCTTAAAATAACGTAAGCCCATGCACACAAAGCACGCGACCATCGAATACTGACCGTCTATCAGACGCTGCATGAGCCCATTTGTGGCGCCCTCGACTTTGCTGACAGTCTGATTGTTAAATACGACCATCTCGCGGCGAACTACAACGGAGCCAGCAGCGAGGGGAAGCAGTGCAATGTTGACATACCGCTGCCAGAGGTGGCAGATGAGATCGACCGAGCGGAGCAACGATAATGCCTGTAAGCTGGGTTCCGTTTTCGTGTGGTCTATGGTTTCCAGACGCGCTGTTGCTCTGCAGGGAAGCCATGTGAAACAGTTCAACATAAAGTACAGAATCCTCACGTGTTGATGGCTGTTTCTATATATCCGCCGACTATCACTTCCGTCAAAGCGCGAAAGAGCGCAAAGGTGTTCTTAGGACTTGTAAGTTGTGAGTGTGAGGTTACCTGACTGGGCAAGGTGGTTGGGCGTGCTTACACGTCATTAGATGGGCTCAACTCCACGCATCTACCGATGGCTTCCGCGTGCCACTTTAGCATTGTTACGGCAACATCAACGCTAAGTAACCCATCTTCCTCACTGACTTGCTCGTCAAGTGCCTTGTCTTGAAAACGATCCGAAGGAGTGATCCCTCCAAAGCGCATGATCGCGGCAGCCGCTTTGGAGGTTGAGGCCCCCGACGTGGCAGTGGCGTTCATCACGCGATCTAGCATAGATCCTTTCGTCTTGATCAATCTCTCCTCCCGTTCCTGGATCCAGTAAGACAGTAAACTTGGAGGGTAACAGGCCGAAACCTACATGATATCGCGTGAAGACAGACAGATACCCCAAATAGAGCTCCGCGAGGGTTTTGGTCTCGCGTTCCAGGTAACGCTGGCCTTCAGTGTACGGAACGAAGAGCTCCTCCATGGCAGTCTCAAGTATGGAGCTGATAGCAGTTGAAGCAGCGCTACTTGTGGCTGTCGACGATGTTCCCGTTGACAGACGTGAAAGCCCAATATTCTGCACCGGAGACCTTGGTGTTGTGGAGGGCACGTCATAACTCTTAAGGTCCTCGACGAGCAAGGATGTCTGCGTGTGAATCAACTGTAGCACACGCAAAAATGCTAGATCCGACATGTTCCCAGCTCGAGTAAGGAGTTGTTCCATGTGTTGTTGAATCTATGACAACTTTAGCATAGCAACTTATAGAAAGTTTGCGTATGATTACCGACTGAGCGAATACTCTCTGTAAGAAGACTTGCATCACGAGGGAAGGATTGGGAAACACTGCCTGCACGATCTGTGCCTCTTGGCCAACTGTTGCTCGAATTTCTCCGAGTAGCTCTGTCAGACCTGACTCGCTTTTTGGAGGGATTGTGTCGGGATCAGCCAAGGCGCGCCATCTAGTTGCATGTGAGTAATCTGCCAAAGACGTCGTCGAGAAACACAGACAATGTAGTGTCATCGCTTTCCATGTTTTTCCGAACGCGATTGATGAAAAAGTCATGTTGATTCACGTACACTTGTACACAGGAGGCACCACCGTTGAAGTCAAGTAATGTCTGCGCACAGTGCTGCAGAAGGCGGTTAGGAACAGTCTGCTGGGGCGACAATAGAACTTACATGCATCATTTTGGGGTCGCCCTTTCGATAGCATCTGTCGAAAAGATAGAGCATATCCTTCTCAAACTTCTCACAATACTTGTCGATATTCTCTCTTGTCTATCGAGATGGTAATCAACGGACCGTACTCTGTGAAGGCATCACCCACCTTGTCCGCGGTTGGCAGGTCGATTTCTTTTGCGAGGGTGGTCAACCGTCGGAGTAGTACTGCGACCTGACGACGTCCCTCCTTGCCTTCTTTCTTGAGGTTATCTATTCGTGAGGTGTCATCACGGGAGAACTGCATGTAGTAGTCGATTAAGTCGTAAGCAGCTTGTGCTCTCTGGCGCTGTAGGTGAACAGATTCAAGCTGTTCGCCTGAACTGACCTGAGTACAAACCATCACGAGAGTATAATTTCAGAGACTTGCCTATGCGACCAGCTGTTCGTCCTACTTCGTTCATCCTTGTGTCCATAGACGAGAATGATGCTCCTACTGCCTGGTCACCATTGAGAGATACTCGCAGCGAGCCGTGCAATGAGTTAAGCGTACCTCAAAGCCACGGTCAAGGTCAGACATTTTCTTGGAGTACTCTCTCTCAGCTGTTCTGACAATCTTCTCCATTTGCTCAGTCTTCACTTGGACATCTTTCCTCAGTGCAATTAGGCGATCAACTGCAGCTTCGAATGTGCGAATAAATGGTTTTGGATCGAAGGCTAATATATTGTATCAGCAAACATGTTGTATGTGTAGGTGAATATTCCAACACACGTCCAGGATCCCTTTTGGATTGTGCAATGAGTTTCTCAGAAAATGTGCCTACAAAGTCCTTGATATCGAACTTGCCCTGGACTAATGTTAGCCGCTAAGAGATCATAGAATGGATATTTTCGAGCACCTGGAATGTCTCCGGTCTCAAAGCATCTCCCGTAGTAGCATCCAAGTCTGTTGCAGTGTCCATCGCGATGGCAGCTCAACAAAGACCGTCGAAGTTAAGCAAGGCTCCGGCCTGGAGCGGCCCGGCCCGACGGCTATCACCGGCACGTCGGAACACACGGCTAAGTCGTCCAAGTTGGTGTGCACAAGTCATGCTGTTTTGTCCGACTTGCGCGAACCTCCTTGTCATATCTGCCGACACTGGGCACAATAAATGGGCTTGTAACACCTGTGCGTACGAGTTTCCGATAGTAAAGCAGGTGGTTGACATTTCTCTCTAACATACATATCTTATTGACGAATGCCATGCCTGATCACTTAATAGATGACATCGCGGACGAGATTGACCCGCAAACAAGTGGACGACGTTTTAGGCGGGGGCGAGGCATGGAAGCATGCTGATTCTACGACAGGTATGTGCTCGGCTTCCAATCCTCGAATCGCTTGCTGACCTCGTGAAAGCGACATGTCCCAAATGTGACAATGACCGTGCTTACTTCTACCAGTTGCAGATCAGATCCGCTGATGAACCCATGACAACGTGTGAGCCACTCTTTATTTTCCCCATTCAGTCAGCACCGTTCTGACATTTTTATTTTTATTTTTCGGTTTCGATTTCGATGTTGCAGTCTATCGGTCAGTGGCGACCACATCGGATCTTCATAACTAACAGCCTCGTGCGCTTACTCTGACATTGACAGTTGCACCTCATGTACACATCAATGGCGTGAAAACTAGGCGTGTTGCCTTGACAGCTGCAGCTCCTGTACACATCAATGACGCGAAAACTGGCCGTGTGCCTTGCGGTATCACAATCCCGGGCCTTTTTGGCACCTCCGTTTCCTTGTACCGGAAACCTTTACGACTGCTTCCGGTCCAACATTCCTTTCTATCCCGGATGGTACTTGGAAACACTCATCAGCGCAGCTATTCCTAGTTTGAACATCTGATACACGTCTGGGCTTTTGAAAGTGACATCCTGCTCTCATATGAACTATTTAACCGAGCGTTCTCATGTTCGTGGCAGCTATCAGTGTCGGTAATCGGACCGTAAATATAAAATACATTCGAAAATCGTGGCACTTTGGCATCGCCACCACGGCATTACGTGACCATGTAATAATGATGTTTCAGCTACTTAGGTCCATTGCGTCTTTCTCATCCTCAACAACCTCAAACATGAGGGACCCCTGTTGCTCCTTCAGCCACTGCACGCTACGCTTTTCGTCCATGAAATATGTATAGGCACGGCGAAGGTCCTCGACGTCGACCTTCTCCGCCTTCCGTTTGCGCGCTAGGACCTGTGCGCATGATATCAAGTTCAGCGCATAGCGCAGGGTTGTTTGTACAGCCATCGTTGTCAATACGCTTAATGCCTCCGAGGTGAGCGTGACATCCTCCTCTTCGCATCTGGAAACGAGGCCCCTCGTGAATTAAATATCACCTCAATTTTAAGCCGCGGTTTTACCCACCGTATTTGAATGATCTGTTGAATATCCTGTTCTTCGTATGGTTTAGTGCTGACAATCAGAACACGATCGAGGAGGTCGACGGGCAACCCATGAGGACTCTGAATTTTTGTTCCGCGTATACGTGCCATCCCCCGGTTTGAAGCCATGATTACCAATGGCGCGAGATCATTCTCAAGAGCACGATTGAGGAACGAAAAGCACTCGATATCGAGCATATGCACTTCGTCAATGAAGAGAACCTGAGTTACGAACGATGACGATGACTACTAAGAGAAAGGAAGGGACGGAAGCAAGGGACGGAAGCACACGCACTCCGGGCACAATCTCGGCCTTGCCTTCCTCGCGCCACTCGGTGACTTTCGTGTTGATCTGGTTGCGCAACTCTGGTTTTATTTCCCCTGTATCTCCTGCAAAAAGGGCAAGAAATCCTTGCGTCCGGCTGTTGATCACGTCAATCTCGTGCAGAGATACCGTGTGAACAACTTCTTTTCGCTTTTGTATCTCGCCGTCGGGGCAGCGGACGAATTTTGTCTAGTTTTGTCATTCAAGAGCTCACGAGTAATGTTATAGACGAGCGTACATCTGCACCCATAGCATCATAATCTCGCGAACGCGCGAAGGATCGGCCCAATTTTGAGACCTTGCCAGAAGCTTTGTCGATTGAAACAACATCGCCCGCGAGGACCTTTTCTTTCGAAAGAGAGTCAATCATTTTCATTCCAAGGTCGTAAATGGTTTCCATGTCCGTCGTTTTTATTGTGAGTTTTCCCGTCTTTGTAGCCTTTCAAGCGACTTGAAGGTCAGCATAATGCGCAGACCCTGCGGCAGACGAAAGAGTTTAACGGACCCCGGTCAGGCTTCGGTCAATCTGAATCTCAACGACTTCGCCTTCGATGATCTCTGTTTCTTCTTTGATGCGCACTCCAATACTACGCCGAAGAGCTTGCGTTAAGGCCTCCGTCTTTGACATGGAAAGCGAGAAGACTTCGGAAGCGGCTATCATCGTAAACGGCACATCGGAGCCAAGCGCTTGTGCCATCCCTCGGGAAACAAACTTAGCATACGAAGGAACAAAAGAGGCAATAATCACCGAGGGCAATGGCAGTCTTGCCTGTAGAAGGAGGACCAGCGAATAACATGGCGCGCCCGGCTATTCTACCCTCCTGAACCATCTTGAGAATCATGCCTGCGGCCTTTCTGGCCTTGGCTTGACCGACCATCCCCTGCGAGTTTGCGCGAGGTTCTAACCGGTCATCTAGTCCAAGACCGCGTATATGTGAATGCGCGCCTGAAAAGCGTCGGTGTGTTTGTTACGCGCGGATGTTAACAAGGAAGTTACCTATGCGTTCTACTTTTGTGGTATCACGTAACTCTGAAGTCGTAGTGGATATTTGAGTGGCCTATGGACATCTTCAGTGACAAAGGGTCGCTAGTAAGGCGTGCCCGTACCATAATTTAAGAAGAGAAAGTAGAAGGTCACAGGCTAAGCTCAAAGGCCGGGGCCAATCCAGGAGTGAATATGTAAGCACCCCTTCTCCAAAATAATGTTTTTTGAATTTGTTCCTGTAAGGGGTTGTCAAAGTAAAAACAAAAAAAGCAAACTTTGGTTGCCGTGCTTTTTGATGGATGTATGGTTAAGGTTTCGCTCCACAATCCTCCAATCATGTTTCCGGAAAATCAGTCTCCCCTTCAATTACCAACCTGTAAGTGTCGCACAGTTTGTGTAGATCGTTCTTCAGGCACACGGCCAACTTGAAGCTAAGGAATTCGACGGAATTTAATTAACTGCCGTTGGTTTTCTCTAAAAATGGACACCTCCACTTTGTACCGCCTCCGCTGCGAATCGTATGCGGCCATCTTAACTGTTTGTGTCAGTCCCAGAGCGGCTCCATGGCAGGCCACATGGTGCGCGCCCCGGACCTACAATGGGTCCTGTCTACGGGATGTCACTTCATATTACATCTCGGTGTCTCGAAACTTGTTAGCACTGGTACCTCTCGGGGCTGCGGTGACTGCTACGTGGGTGTGGACGCCTGGCTGAAACCCCGGCTTTGCAATATTATTTCTGGCCACAGCTATTGTCTCGTCCAGTTCTTTCACGTCTCATGGGGATGTGCTTCCAAGTCCCGTTTGAAACCCTCGCACCCCATGAGCATAAATAGCGGGTCGACCTCTCATGTCATTTACAGCCCCAACGGCCTTTAAAGACTGCTTGCTTCTTTCGACACCTTTTTCCAAGCACCTCGTCATTTTTTCTGGACTTGCATATTGCCATGTCTCCCTCACTATCATACTTTGTCCTTCCTGACCTTTTCTCACTCTCGACTGCATTTCACGACGCCACAAACCCCTTCTGGAAGCGTGCTTCTGCCGAGTCCAGACGTTGGGTCAACAGCTATGCTGTATTCACTGATCGACGCCGCGCCTTTTTTTTTCAAGGCCAGAGCGAACTCCTGAGCTCGCACTGCTACCCATATGCAGGCTATGAGGAGTTTCGTACCTGCTGCGATCTCATCAACCTATTATTCGTCATCGACGAACTCAGCGATGAGCAGTGCTACGGTGACGCTCGTCAGACGGGCGAAATATTTTTACAAGCCATGCGAGACCCCACCTGGTCGGACGGATCAAAGCTTGCCCAAATGACTGCCGAGTGAGTATGTCAAACTATCCCAATATCAGATCTGATCATAGCCCCGAAAGATTCCGAGCGCGCTTAATGAGGATAGTAAAACCAAGAACGTTTCGTCGTTTCCTTGAACACTGTGACGCGTACATCGAATCCGTTGTCCGAGAGGCTGGATTACGCGACCATGGGGAGGTCCTGGAACTCGAGGAATACATTCACCTTCGCCGCGAGAACAGTGCTGTTCGCGTTTGCTTCGGCATGATCCCATATATCTTGGGCATAGACCTTCCAGACGAAGTTTTTGAAGACTCGACCTTTCAGAAGGTCTATTTTAGCGCAGTGGACATGGTTTGTTGGGCAAATGTTAGTAAATGTGGCGTTCTCACCGATCACTGAGCTGATCACTTTGTATTTCCAATGCCAGGACCTATACTCGTACAATATGGAACTGAACAGTGGTTTGGAAGGCAACAATTTCATCACCGTCCTGATGAGGACGCAACATATGGACATCCAGGCCGCGTGCGACTTTGTCGGAAGGCACTACAGGCAACTCATGGACGACTTTCTGTCAGCAAAGGGTTCCTTGCGATCGTTTGGGCCTGGGATCGATGTTGACGTCAAGCGGTACATCGAGGCATGCCAACATTGGCCAGCCGGCAATCTTGTATGGAGCTTCGAAACGCCAAGATATTTTGGCGCACGCCGCGACCAGATCCTCCGCACTCGCATCGTTCCACTGAAGCCTCTGGAGCGCGAACCTTTGAAAGAAGATGATTAAAAACATGGAGCCGAACTTTCTATGGAACGCATTTGTTTCGCCTGTTTGTCTCCCAAAGGGGTGGTGTTATTTATGATAGCTTTTTTACTTTTGTTCACATATGCCGACTATTAACTTACTTATAGTAATAATAATAATAATTTAATCTAAATCGCTGATCATTTTGGTTCCGCGGCGTGCTAAACTTCTATGGCCCACTGGCAATGGCATGACCTTTACAAGCGCAGCGGTTCATCATTTCTCTTTTCCTCACCCGATGGGAAGGTCCCCTCAACTGCTCGCAAGGTCCACATTCGGCGCCTATGCGATATATTGCATCTCTCGATACAGCGCGGGGATCTACACCACGCCCGAAGGGCATTCGCACTCCTCGCGCGATGCGAGGAGATCGAATGGATGGTCATCTGGAAAATAGGTCTTCTCTTACTAGCCCAAGACCCAGCGCCGGGCGGCGATGCTCTCTGGACCGCGAAGCATATTGATTTCCTTCGAGTTATGATGCTCCAACATCCGGAACAGGTGCGCGCCTCGCTCACCTTCTCGTTTGGTTTCAGACCCTGTCGCCCCTTCCCCCCCCCCCACTGCCTCCCCGGAAGGATCTATTCTGGCTCA
>QFDW01000765.1:0-10598 GCA_003315895.1 Lactifluus rugatus | reverse complement strand
GCATGAAATGGCACGCCTGGCTTCCGTGATAACTGAGCGATTAAGAGCTGACTCCCAACCTCTCACTTTTAAGGCGAAGGGTACTGCACCTGCTTCCTTTATCACCCACAACATACAGGATGTTACAACGGAAGTCGGGAAAGAGAATTTGAAGTGGTCTGCTTCTTCCCTGTTTGCTGGTGCGTGATTTCATTCCCTGTTGTTACATAGTACGTCCTCAACCTTGGGACCTAGGAGGTACCGATACCGTGCGCCCTTGCCACAGTGAATCATACTGTATAATTTGCTTACCTACGGTTAATGCAGACCGTTTCGGCGCTATACACGTTCTATCTTGCCATGACACTCTTCCCAGACGCTCAGCGCAAAGCCCAAGATGAAATTGACCGTGTTGTGGGCAACAACAGGCTCCCAAACCTAGCTGATCGTGACAGCCTGCCCTACATTAATGCTCTGGTCAGCGAGGTCCTTCGCTGGCGACCTGTCACACCAACTGGTTTGTCCTACTGACATGTACTCTAATGTGAAAGCGATTAACCACCACGCAGGGTTGGCACACAGGACCAACGAGGACCATACGCTGCGAGGATATTACATTCCGAAAGGCTCGATCATTCTTCCAAATTTATGGTGGGGTTTTTCAAGTCGCGAGACGTCTCAGCAAGGCTGACAAACGCCAGGAATATGCTTCATGACCCCGCGGTGTATTCCAACCCAGAACATTTTCATCCAGAGCGCTTCCTCGCAAGGGATGATAAACCCGCGGAACGAAATCCCCGAACATGTGTCTTTGGCTTCGGACGACGGTAAGCTTTTCACCATCTATACACAGTACGAACGAACTCTCACACATCACTGCCCACGAAGCATCTGTCCTGGTATGTATCCGTGCAGCGTATTCAGTTCAACGGTCCCGTTTATGTGATACATAGGACAACAGTTCGCGGACACGACGATGTGGCTCGCAATTGCGACGTCATTGGCTGTGTTCCATATATCGAGGGTGGTCGAGCATGGTGTGGAAATCATACCCGAGGGCAAATACACTCCCACCTTCATCAGGTATATTTCCACCGTCGCTTTACCCATTTTGTACTGAACCGCAGATGACAGCCACCCTGAGAAATTCAGATGTAACATTAAACCTCGTTCAACATTGGCAGAACAGCTTATCCTCCAGTTGTGATATTGATTTGGTGTACTCGGACGTGCCACCGGACAAATATAGCGTTGGCATTTGATTTTAGCCCGACTGAGTATCAGCGTCGCCAATCTACCCCAGGATACTGCTGTGGATGCGTCCTGTGTTTGTAGAGCATTGGTCCTCGAAAACGAGTCTGGTGAGCCGCCTACCTGGCCCACAACCTCTAGGAAGGTACTGTGCCTTCTGATAAAGATGTATTCGTCATTCTTGCCTCCCGCGCGCGAGTACTATGCAGAAAGGTAAGAAGGGAGGGGTAGTAGTAAGAACAGAGCAAAGCGAGTACTGTAAAGAATGGCGATGCCCGAGGAGTGTGGAAATGGGAGTAATCCAATTGCGCTCGTTCAATTCCAGTGTGGTCGATACAGGTCGTCAAGCATATAGTCGCGGGTGTGATGGTCACGGTATGGACAATCGTATCGGTCCTATCACCGGTCTTCTAACATATTGTGGACTTCCGAGATCACCCTACTTGGCGCACCAGGTGGACAATGAACCTGATCCGAAGCAGCCGTCTCCGGTACGTTTCTTGGCGACAGACAGTACAAGCCCGCAGAACTGAATCCGCGCATCCATGGTCTTTCCGCTTCGAGAAGTGTTGTTGTAACCACCCGTCCTCGTGCGCTCACGACTCTCATTCGCCCATGACAGTCACGCGCAAAAGATTCTCCCAGATAAGTTGCCGTGCCTATTTCAAATGCTTGATGCATTGCAGACGTCACCTTGCAAACTTGAAGGGCACACAGGCCAACCCGTCATTTTCAGAAGTTGATTAATGCCTCTTCGATCTGTCCTGGCGCAGATGCCGCCTGCAGGACAAGCAACCGTACTGGAGAATGAGTGCTTCTGCCCGGGTGAACCCAGGAAAGACACTGCTTTAATTTATCAGGGTCGATCTTGGACGTGTCCGAGTCCATGATTGTGTCGCCATAGCGCTTTTTGATAGCGGTTGGAGATCTCATGACACGCATGTCTTCATAGAACTAATGTGTACGCACTGCCAATGGGATAAGTCCCCGACGCCTTTGAACAAGGTTCGTTAGTAGCTGGTGTACAGTATAGGGTAGGATATGTATAATATTCTGTAGCAAGGCGATAGGTTCCGAACTTAGTTAGCGACATGACACAAGAGCCAAAGGGGAAGTTGCTGGCTGCACGACGACTCGCTTCGACCAGTCTCCAGAAAGATGCCGCCAGATGTCTTGTAAACCACCAAAGCCGGAGCTTTCAATGGGGACAACATTGTCATGATGGCAGATACTCGAATAGGTTGCAAGGATAGGTATGGGGAGACAGAGAGAGACAGACGTGATGGACGCCGAGGTAGGAAGGGGAGAGAGGACCAGGATAGGGAGACGGAGAACGAGGAGGCCCGGGAGGGAAGCGCATGTCAGGAGGTAACAGTGAAGAAAACTGCGCATAGTTAGACTTTTAGTGGAGAAACAATGTAAGCGTCACAGCAAGTCATCCACTGGCAGGTTCATGGTATTCTCGCAAACGACTAAGTTACACGTCAGTCAGATAATATTCGGCAAAGGGAGATGACATTACAATGCACCTTTGAACAGGACGTCAACCTTCTTTCCTCTCCACTGTCTCTAGGACTTCACAATCCTTCCGAGTCATGATGTAGAAGGTAGGCCTACTCAGCCGTTCCATGAGAGTAACGAGGAAGAGTAAAGGGAGAATTGGCACCGTGACGGCCGCACGCTGCACGGGTAACTAGTGAACATGGTGCCTAGTTCCCTAATGGGGTCACCCAAAAGAGGAAAGCAAGGAACGCTCTGAAGCGTCTCGAGGGGCTCGAGCCGCGGCCAAGTGCCATGATAACTGGTTGATAAACTCCACAGGCGCATCGCGCTCTCAGTTCCATCATTCGCTGTAAAAGAGATTTCGTGCCCATTATGCCCACTGACACTATATCGCAAACGCGTCGTGCTCTGCCATGTGAACGAATGGTACAAAGGACACACCACAACGTCACGGTGAGGATCAGCGTCAGTGTGAACCAGACAACCCGTGTCTTGACCCGTGTAATTGATTTCCTAGTAAACCAGGAGGTCAGCTGACAGCCTGACATAGGGGCGTGGCGAAGGCCGAGGCCCAAATAAGACACTATCGTACGCCTTCCAGAGGCAAGCCACCTCCTGACGACACTTCGCGACAGTAAACGCTGGTCTTGCTTTAATTTCCCAGCCATCGCAATGCGGCTTGGGTCACTTTCTCCCTCATCAACGCTCACCTTATGTTCATCCCACTTTCGATCAGTGGTGCTTTGCTTCTGATTCTCGTTCTGATCATTCCTTTCTACTGGGTTTCTAAAAGAACACGCCTTCCGTTACCCCCAGGGCCAAAAGGATGGCCCTTAATTGGAAACTTGTTTGACATCCCTAAGAACAGCTTGGCTACTACATACACAGAGTGGGCCCGGAAATATGGTTAGTAACTCAGCTTGCTTATTTGTGCGTTCATGCTTATAATCGAGATTCATCAGGAAACATTGTCTATGCAGACGCCGCAGGTCAACCATTGATCATACTTAATGACATCGATGTTGCAACCGAGCTTCTTGATAAGAAGGGTATGACCTGCTCAGACAGGCCAACCTCGATCATGGCTTGGGAACTTGCCGGCTTCGGGGAGTGGACCTCATCGCAGAATTATGGACCACGACTGAAAGAATCGCGCAAGTATATGCATCGCGTCATTGGAACGCGAGAGTCCCTTGAGAAGTTTAATCACCTGTTCGAATCCGAGGTTCGAAAGTACTTGAAAGCGACACTTCGCGATCCGGACAACGTGCAACAACACATTCGTTGGCACGTAACTTACCATTATATTGTTCTAAGATGGTATGTTGAAACCGCATGCCATTTAGTGCTATTGGAGCAATTATTCTTCGTATCACCTACGGTTACGAGGTACAAGAGCAAGGGGATCCAATCATTACGGTCGCAGAAACCACTCTCAATAATTTTTCGCGATTCATCGAACCGGGATCGTATCTCGTTGACTTCCTCCCTGTCCGTAAGTCACCTTTTGCGTTCCTGGCTTCGTATCCGGACCTCCCTCACTCACCTCCCCAGTGAAGTACGTTCCAGCGTGGTTTCCTGGGACAGGTTTCAAGAAAGAAGCATCCGAATCAAAGAAGACCCTCAAACGTTTCGTTGAGACACCATTCCAATTTACTATGCAAGAAATGGTAGCCTGGCTTCCTTGATAGCCGAAGACTAAAGGCTGACTCTCAACCTCTCATTTTTGAGGCGAAGGGCATTGCACCTGCTTCTTTTATCACCGACAATTTACAGGATGTTACAACGGAAGTCGGGAAAGAGAATTTGAAGTGGACCGCTTCTTCGTTGTTTGCTGGTGCGTGGTTCCATTTTCTTTGTTTTACGTAATATTGTCTTAATCGTTGGGACCTAGGCGGGAGTGATACTGTGCGCTCGCTCGTGCCGCAAATGAATGATATGATTTGCTCATCCAAGATTATAAATAATACAGATCGTTTCGACGCTATACACGTTCTATCTTGCCATGACGCTCTTCCCAGACACTCAGCGCAAGGCACAAGATGAAATTGACCGTGTCGTGGGCAACGACAGGCTCCCAAGCCTTGCCGATCATGACAGCCTGCCTTACATTAATGCTCTAGTCAGCGAGGTCTTTCGCTGGCGACCTGCTATACCAGCTGGTTTGTCCTAATAACATATGCTCTAATGCGAAAACAAATAACCTCCACGCAGGTGGGGCTCACAGGACCACCGAAGACAATAATCTACAAGGATATTATATTCCGAAAGGCTCGATCATTTTTGCAAATTTATGGTGAGGTTCGTCAAGTTGCGTGACGCCTCAGAAAGGCTGACAAGACCAGGAATATGCTTCATGACCCCGCGGTATATAGCGATCCAGAACATTTCTATCCCGAGCGTTTCCTCGCAAGAGATGATAAACCTGCGGAACGAAATCCCCGAACATGTGTCTTTGGCTTCGGACGGCGGTAAGATCTTCACCGTCTATGCACAGTACGAACACTCACACATCACTGTCCACGCAGCATCTGTCCTGGTACGTATTTGTTAGCGTATCCAACGGTTGCCGCTTATCTGATGCATAGGACAACAATTCACGGACACGACGATGTGGCTCGCAATCGCGACATCACTGGCAGTGTTCTGCATATCAAGGGTGGCCGAGCATGGTGTGGAAATTATACCCGAGGGAAAATACACTACTGCCTTGATCAGGTATATTTCCACCTTCGCTTTACCCACTTTTTGCTGAAGGTCATACAACAGCCACCCGGAGAAGTTCAGGTGTAACATTAAGCCTCGTTCAGCATGGGCTGAACAGCTTATCCTCCATTCGTAATACCAATTTAGTGAATGTCCTGTCCTGTGAATCAGAGATAAGTTAATGTTGTGTTAGATTGCCATTGTTGTGTAGGGTATATCCCGGTAACAAATGCCCCGTTGTTACAGCCAAATATGTCATTGGATAAATATGGTGTTTGGATCTGAGTCTTGATGTTAGCGCGATTGATGTATCAGCGTCGCGAGCGTACACCCAGGGTACGTTGTACGCGCAGCCGTAAACGCGTTGCCACGGCGTAGTGGTTACCGATTCGGGTCCGAGTCGCTGATCTCTTACGGGTGACTTCAGTTGGTGCGCGCCATGATAATACATATACTCAGGCTATACTAATGGACTTGAGTACATTCTCTTGGCTTCTAGACTGGACTTACTTGCTTACCTTTAGTACGATACTCAGGCTTGTACCTCATTCTTTTGCCCCAAAGTCTGAGGCCAGTAACGTTCATTTGCCCTCATTTCCAATGCTCTGTTAACCATCCATCTAGCCTTGGCGTCAATTCCCACAGGTATTGCTGTGGATGTCTACAGAGTGTTGAGCCTCCCTGCAAGTGAGGGATTGAGCAATAGAGCTTGTTGACCCGCCTACCTGAACGACAATCTATAGGAAGGCATTATGTTTTCGCACTGTATGCCCCAAATAGATACGCCGACGGATCGCCGTATTAGTGGCAAGACCGTATTCGAGCAACTTCAATGATGTGCAAGCCGTGGGACATGCGTAAGAAGAGGAAGTAGAGTAAAGGAGGAGAAAGCATAGCGAGTCCTGCAAAAAATGACGATGCAACGACGCAAGAACTATGATAAAGGGAGAAACCCACTTGCAAGAAGCGATAGAAGGCTTGGGTGTGCGCCGCGCGGGGGAAATTTTGAGAACGGATGGGAGTCAAGTGTGCTCTTCCAATTCCACACATGAAGGTTTCTGCAGGCGTGTGGTCAATGCAAGGTGGCCCAGCGTATAGCTGCTGTTTGCGATAGTAAGCGGTAAGGGGCAGTCGCATTGTCCCCATTATCGGTCTTCCAGCGTATTGTGAACTTCCGAGACTACCTTGTCTTCTGATCGAAGGCACGCACTTCAAGAGGACAGTGAACAGTGATCCGGAGCAGCCGTCGCCAGTATGCTTTCTCGCGACAGACAGTACAAGCCCGTAGAACCAAACCCGCACATGCATGGTCTTTCGACTTCGTGAGGAGTTATTATAATCTAACCCCTCCCCCTCGTGCATTTTCAATTCTCATTCGCACATGACATTCGGATGTGAAGGAGGTAAGTTACGAATCACGGAGTTGCCTAATCCAAATGCTCAATTCTCCGCAAAAGTCACCTGGCAACAACCACACTAACCTATCATGTTCAGACGTCTGCTTCAAGTCTGCAGGACAAACACTCCTACTGGAGAATGAGCGCTTCTGCCCGCGTTGACCCGAACGACGCAGTATTTGAAATTATCAGGGTCACGTCGACAATTGGGCGTGTCCATGATCGTGTCGCTATAACACCTTGCGATAGCGATTCATAACATGCACGCCTTGTAGAATTAGAATCAATGAGAATGCGATTGTATGCGATTCTTCCTTCTTTTAAATGGAGGCAGGTGTACGTCGATACCATGTTTTGAAGGAGGTCCAAACTGTCCGGCAGAAGTTCAAGAGGCCGACTCGAATGTACAGTCAACTCCCTCCTAACCCATACCTCTCAAACCCGATAACCCATCGGATATTGGGGATCTCAACTCGACTCCACCGGCTTACAACTCCCTTAAAACCCATAGCCTGGGGTGACTCCCGAGGGGTATGGGTTAAGAGGGAGTCGACTGTACTGTACAGTACGTGTCATGCACTGGCAACCGCGCGGCTTGTCTATTTCCCGATTTGTGAATCCGCCCGGACACCTCCATGAGGGGTAGTGTGCAAGTTTCAGTGTAACGCTCTTATTTTCTCCTCATAGCGAGGTTTGCGGTGCGCAACTGAGATGCGAAACTCTCGATGGCCGGCGCAGCCCTTCTAAGGAGGGATGAACAGATCTCGTGCCAGCAAAGCAACTGCGGAACACATGACGATCACAGGCACGCCTTTTTTCCCCCACAATGCAAATTCCCACATCTTATTCATCCATCCATGGCGACTATTGGTGGGTGATTAGGGTAACCGAGGAGGCCGCGAAGAAGAGCCGGAGCGCCAAGCCATTCGTCGCTTTTGTGAGCCGGAGCCGTAAGCAGAGAGAGTACCATACTGTGCCAGCACAATGTCCGTTGGAGTGCCCTTGGCGACAAAAACCTACGAAACTTTCCAGAAGGTGGTTAACCGCCGGTGCTTTATCGCTGAATTCCGAATCCCCCGCCTCTTTAAATAGCGAGGATGGAGCTGAAAAGTAGCCCCGCGGGCCCCGCATGCATCGAGTCTGGGGATGCGCTACCCAAATGGGTAGCAACAGGTGTCCCGGGCCATCCAATACCACGCGTGCACGATCAGCGTGCGTACCTACCTACGTTTGCTCCCGGGGTGGGCGTTTCTGGCTTTTACGTCTGGCATGACAATGACAAGTCCCAATAACAATTTAGAATTGAGTTATAAATATTTTATTATTATTAATTATGTTACAGTTTTTCTAAATTATGCCAAATATGGGGAAATCGGCCGAGATCACCGTGACCTGCTACTAGCACTAGTAAAGCACAGACTCACGGAAAGACTTGATACCCGTCAAGTCTTTAGCAAGAGGGATAGCCGTACACGAATACTTACCGAGATGGATAGCCATGGTCGGATCTTTGGCGAGATGGACGAATCTCTAATGAGATGTCCAGCCATCGACGACTGAATCCGATCCACAGGACGTTGAGTATGCAATGTACAACCTCAGGCCAACCTCAGGCCTCAGGGCCTGAATACACTCGTGCGCGAACTTGGGGATTTCGACTGGCCCGACAACGGAAGAAGGACCGTCGACCTTGTGCACGACATGAGAAAAGCGATAAGACAAAAACTGTCTAATCAGGCCTCGTGGGAGGCAGGACAAGATGTAAAACGCCGCCGCCCATTGACAGACATTACGCATCATTAACATCAGCCATTGTTGGTTTGATGACCGCCTGTGTTAGATGATGCGGTTCTAATTGCAAATGAGGAGTCATTCAAGTCCCATTTTTCTATTGTCGCTTACAGTAATGAAAGATGAGGCTGTTACGCTTGCCCGAGTTTGATCTGCAGTACAATTCCGCTAAGAGGTGTATTGTGGGTGCTAGTGAGAACACAGGACGTTTTTGTGACGGAAATCAAAATCAGGGGAGACTAAAACAGTGTGATTGTCATGGCAACCAGGGGCAGCGCCCGGTGAGGCCGAAGTCTATACACTCTGCTATTTTAACATAAAAACTCGACTTGCTCACAATTGCCTTCCTTGTCCCCTCTCACATTTTTTCTTTTCACTTCCCTCTTCTTCCTAGGTACGTATATCTCCCATGTCATCATCCTTTTGACTCTTATGATATTTTCTGCCAGGTATCTCTTTGGGTAGCCTGGTCGCAACCCTTACTTCTTTTTTTCAAGCACACCCAGCAGGCTGATCCCCTCGGCAACGACTATTATTTTTACCACTTTGAACGGAAATGTTGTTCTTCAAATTCTTGGCTGCTGCTTTACCTCCTCTCGCTGCGTTGGCTGTGCCAGTCCGTCGTGGTACTGACCCCAACACCCTTCTGGTCGTCCGTGAGTACTTTCGGCGTTCTCGGTCTCTGAGGTCAATTCAGATGCTTATGAATGTCTCTTCAGAGTTTGCGGAAGTTCTCGAACGGCTGGAGACAAGCTTTTACCAGCAGGGTCTGCAGAAATTCCAACCAGCGGATTTCACCAACGCTGGCTTGTCGTCTGGGAGCCTTGCCATCGATGAATTAACCACCATTGGGAGTGACGAAGCGACTCACGCTGCAGTCCTTGAGGTGTGTATCGGCTCTATGCTTTGGCCCCATTTATCTTTGAGTTGCCTCTGACACTTTGGTGCAGGCGGTTCTTGCCAACTTTGCCGCGTCCCCGGTGCAGGGCTGTGTGTTCGACCTATCTTCTGTCCTGACAGATGCCAAGACGATGGTGACGGCGGCACGACTCATCGAACTTGTTGGTGTTGGTGCTTACCTTGGTGCCGCCCACATTGTCCAAGACCCCACCGTCCTCACGGCAGCCGCTTCTATCGCAACTATCGAGGCCCGCCACCAGGCAGTCTTAAACATCGTCAATGGTGTTTCACCTGTCCCGCAAGCCTTTGACATCCCCCTCCTTCCCAACGAGGTGCTCGCCATTGCCGGAGGCTTCATCTCAGGCTGCAGCCTCGGCGTGCAGGGTGCGTTTTCCCACTCCCTTCAGCTTCTTGATGGGCTGTTCGCTAATTTTATTTTATTTTTTCGTGTGGTTTCGCGTTATCAGCTAACCCCCCTCTGGCCGTTAACAACAACGGTACCATCTCTGCCGGAACCTTATTACAGTTGAGCTCGCCTGCCATCAACGGAAGCACCTCCGTAAGTCTCATTCCGTCAGCGTGGTCGCGCAGCAACCAACGTGTTTTTTTTTTCTGACCTCGTGTTCCACACAGGGCTTGTTCTGCCAGATGTTGGTTGGTGGCCTTGCGGCGTCGATCAGCCTCCCCATCGACCAATGCATCGTTCCCTCTGGCATCAACGGCCCCGTCGCGCTCTTCGTCACGTCCGACAGCCAGCCCTTGAACGGCGATGCAGTTGAGCGCCAGAGCAATGCGCTCGTCGCGGGCCCAGCCATCCTCTTCGTCGACTCCTTTTCCGACCCGATCGGCTCGCTCGTCACCAACGCCGGCCAGAACCTGCCTCCCCCCTCGGTTACGCAGATCGTCTCGCCTGCCCAGGCAAGCTCGCTCCTCTCTGGCTCGGGCGCCTCGAGCTATATCATGGGCATGCCCGCCTCCACTGCATCCAGCAGCCCGACCGGCAACGGGGTGATCGTCAACGGACTCTCGATGGTGCCTGCACCGACGAGCACATCGTCCGCATGATAAACC
>QFDW01000752.1:0-18148 GCA_003315895.1 Lactifluus rugatus | reverse complement strand
CGCCTCCTGCTCCTGTACTCGAGCTGGGGCTTGTAGTCCTTACTTTGAAACCGCCAAGTGAAGACAAGTGGCGGAAGCTATGGGTAGGTGGATCGACAGGGACGTGGTAGACGTGTTCTGGGGTGTACACCACACCAGGAAATGGCGCGAAAACAGATGCAAATGCCTTGCACATGGCTTGGTCATTGAGGGTGGATAGGTCTCCATTGAGGAACAGGAATATCTCCTCAATGAGGAGGCTTTCGCGTAGTGCGGCTTCATTGAAACCAACCTGCAGGATGTATTCATCACTGAAACCAATGGTAGCAAATGCAGCCTGGAGTGGTGTTTCCATCTGCAGGGCATGAATATAAGCCTCGTTTGCTGTAATGTAAGGAGTGGGTCCACTGTAAAGGGGCAACTCGCTGTCTGTCTGTTTGTCGTATTCAGGAACTGAAGCAGACGTGTCTCCCTCTATTACTCCTGTTGAGGCATTCGAAGCTTGAGTCACGTCACCACCGCGATGATCTGCTGCGCACCTGGCGAGAGTTCTGCTGCCTCCGCTAATTTGCCGCCATGGCCCTTGAGCCCTTCCTCAAGGAGCTCATTGCGAAGATACACGCGAGTACGTTTCCCCACATTGGTAGCCAGTCGGGCATCATCCATGTAGAGGGTATGAACGGACCGCGCGTTGACGAATGCAAGTTCGATATCACGCTCCAGGCTCGAGGTGATGAGTATGCGGAAGTTCGGTGGGAGATCAATGAGAAATTGAGCAAGAAATATGTGCAGTCCATTTTTGCCGATTGCGACTCCACTCTCATCCAATCCATCGATGACGATAAGGATTGGACCATCAAATTGTAGGTTCTCGAGTGGTTGGAGGAGGAGCCATTCAAAAAGTCTAGGATAGTCTCGGATACTGCGAAGAGACGAATTATCCAGAACGATCTTCCCGAGGGCGTGCTTGAACGCAGGATAGCGAACGGAGAGATCCCAAGAAATCGACGCAAAGAGGTGATAAGCGTCGTCTTTAGATCGTTCCTCTTCCCGAAAAGCGACATAAGAACCCAGACACGTCTCGTCAAAGAAACGTGCGACCTCATGGGCAATCGAGGACTTTCCTGTGCCTGCCTTGCCAAAGAGAACAAGCCCACGTTCAGATTCGGGATCCTCGACCCACTTGACAATGTAGTTCAAGACATCTTCGCGTGCTGGAAGACGGCGCTTCTCATCACCGAATCGCCAGCCTCCCTTATAAGTCACTTCTCTGATTTTTGCGTCCAATTCTGGGCCCTTCATCGGATCGACGATCCGATGACCTTGAGATGACGCACTATTTTCTGGTGTTTGGTTCGGCTTCTCCGTTGGCTGTGTTCTCAAACTGTTATGAAGGACAGCAAGCTGAGCATGTGCGAGGAACTCTTCTCGTACGCGGACGATGGTGGTGCGGTAATCTTCGATCCTTGCGTCAACTTGGCCGCCGACCATGATATTCTTTAAAGTTCGCTTTCCTGAAAGTCAGAATCAATAATGAGCAAAGAGAGAGGCCAAGACGACATACCGACTTGCGCATCCTTCGCATATGATTCAATAAATTGGGCAGATTCGTGGACGCACTGAAGCATGGCTTCCAAGATATATGCCTGCCGAGACGCAGTTTGGATGCGCAAAGGGTCCGCCTCCCTGGCAAATTCAAACGCATCCCTTATCACCGTAAGTAGTGTGCGAACGTTTTCGTCACGCCGAACCTGTGTAACAATGTATGGCGGAGAGTTAATGTCCCATATCCTCCGACAAGGTAAGGAGAAGCACCTGAGAAGTAAATAAGGACGGACGCCATATCGTCATTGAATACAAAGCTTCCTCAGCGCGAGAAATAGCAAGTGACACCTCCGTGAAGGGGTCAGCTATCGCACCCATAGGAATACCGCTCTCAATGAGGACGTCACTCGTCTGGGATACAAAAGATGGGGGAGGGGTAACTGTCGTGCGTTGCGTAGTTTCGCTGTTGGCTTGCACAAGAGAACGCGCCGCACCTCCTTCGGGGACAGGGTAGTCGAGATCGGGTGTGGCACGAAGCCGGGTGTTGACTGGCGGAGTCATGGGCGAACCCGACACGGTGATCGTTAAGCAGGGTGGATGCGGCCCCGTTGAATGTCCAGCGTGTCCGTCAGCACTGCCGAAAACAATATCAAATTCTACATGTAGGATGCTCAGCCAGACGCATGAGTAAGAATCCTGAAAAAAGACGAACCTCGTTGTGGTTCGCAGACTATCTCCTGCGTTCCAACAAGGATGTCTTTTCCCACGGTCGCCTTCTGCGCATAGATGGATATCGTAATATGGGAGAGTGATTGTACATTACTGCAGGTGAAGGCTCAGTTATAATAAATATAAAAATACAACATTTCCCACAAATCGGTGGCATCCTCGTTCCATTCCACACGGTTCCCCACACTCCGCACAGATCGTGTCCGCCAAGTTCTCGACCCATCTGTCACAGTAACATAAAATTTTCTGTTTTTCCCGGGAAGGTTGTGCGCCCTGAGGACTGGCAGAGGAAAGAGATTTAGTACTTATCACTGGCAGAGCATGGTCATAAAGATACGTACCGATCACCTGAAGTGGGAGAAGGCTCGGTGCCATTACGGTGACCTGAGCGAGGCTGATGTGCTCTCTTCCGGAGACTTGAGGATCTGAACTGTAGTAATGGTTAACACCGAGGGAGATCGGACCTGAGAGACTTTGGCATACGAATCTGGGATCATCTTGGTGTGTTCGTAATCATAGAAGAGAACGGAATACAAGTAAGAAGCCTGGAGTGAGTACTAGTGAGTGTTTGGAAGGCGTTGAGAGGATGATCGATGATTGATGAGCACTGGGAGCTGGGCGCCTGACTGGCAGGCCTAAGAGAGGGCCGCTACTAGTAGACTCTATTTGGTACATATCCGGCCGGGTATCAGATCTCCCTCAAGCCTTCCTTCATTTTATCTACTTACCTTGTAGTCTCTGTTCCAGGAGTTCTATCTCTACGAAGTTCTAATTGGACCATGAAACTTGTAAAAGTGGTGTGGACTGATAGAGCGACTTCAGTTTTGAACTTGAACCGGTCATCCTGGCTCACATCCATGCCAGTGGCACGTGCACTATAAGATCCAAAATGGTGGAAATTCCACCAGTCTCTCATCCTTTTTAGCCATTTTTAGATGGCGGAAATTGGTGGGAAAGTGAAACAATCCCACCATCTGCCATGTAGATGGGAGGAACATCATCTGCTAAGTGGATGATTTTTCCCACCTTCAGCCACCCTCCAAATATCGACTGAACACAAAATCGCCGTTTATTGGCAGGAAATGAAACACAATTGCCCTTTTTTGGCAGGATTCCCACCACTTTCAATCTTATAGTGGTGATGATGTAGTCACGTCCATACTTAGTAAGATAATATGTGACGCACGCTCGCGTGTTAACTAACTTAAACTATAGTCGCCAAGTGGTTGATGTAAGTATGGTAAACCGCCTTCCAGACAAAACTCAGATCCTCGTATCTGACAAACTGAACCTTTCCAGAGGTATTTGGGAACAACTGGTGCTATAGCTGGCCATGTCATGAAGATCCTCGATTTTATGGGTGCCCGGCCCATATGATATATCTGTGCCCATGATGATGTTGGATGTACTGGTGTAGAGACATGTTGGGTATTATGAAGTTATCGTTGGAAAGGAGGAGACACGCCACCTGCTCGATGACCTTTCTGGCTACTTCGCGCTGGGCACACTCACCATGCTCATGGGGAGACAGGGGCTGGATGTTGGAAGTAAAAAGTGGCTCGGTCTGTAGACGTGCAACTGTGTGGCAAAAGAACACCCTTATACGGTTTCTCCCTCGGACTACGCTGCTAAATGTCCCTGCTGAGCACCAGGCAGCTGGTGTTGTCCTTGGCGAGAGGCTGGTGAACGGATACCTATTGCCCAGCGATTTCCAGATGCAGATGTGAGCCGCGCACCGGCACTGGCGGCGGCCCAGTGGCATCCCCGCTGCCATTTGTCCCTGGAAGGGATTCACATCAAGTTGCCACACAGTGGCTACTAGTAATGCAACAGATGGACATGCATTTAGCTCATACGACCATGCGTGAAGCACTACTCTTCTCCGCAAAGCTGCGGCAGCCTGGCTCCGCATCATTCACTACCCCCACTCCCACCTTCTCCTCGACCATCTTACTTGCTAACCGGGCTGCATCCTCCTCCGCCTCACACTTGAGATCCGCGGCACACCGCTTCTATGTCTCTTGTATTTTTGGCCGAGTGACGAGCATGGCGACGTCCGAAAAAGGGAAGCCAGGTTGTTGTCCACGCTCGCATCCGAAGACGCGAGCGTCCTTTCTTTCCGATCCATCTTGAGTTGCTTGTCCGCGTGACGTCGTACCTTTGGCATCAGGTAGTCAGTTTTCTTGACGTGGAGTGTAAGGCTTGCCGCTGTCCATTCCCGAGACAAACCCAGAGCTTCAGTCTGACAACCGGTCCACATCGTCTGGGGAGGCTCATAACTTACTAGAGTCCACATTGAAGTCACAACTCAGCCCAGACCCACACTCGGACCAAGACTCACTGCCCAAGGAGTTCATCGCCACCTTTTCCGTAAGCTGGGTAAGGAAGGCCCGGCACAGTGCCGGTTGATCAATGATCATGACCACCGTGATCGTCCCATTGTACTTTGTAGCCTGAGCTCAGGCTAGTGTCTTACTGGTCCATGAAAGGGTCAAGGACATCACCAGCAAGCTTAGTCTAGCGCATGACTTCCCCCCTCGACCAGGTTCAGCCATTAGCTCTGGAGAGTATGTCCCTGCCATACAACGAGCAGAGAATCTCGCTGAGAAAGAAGACTCTAGCCGGTGTGGAGGCTAGTATTCACGCTCAAGGCGGGGACTTACCCTGGGCGCGTTAATTGCCGAAAATTGCCGCAAAGTGTGAGGGACTGAGGGTAATATAAACCGATCTAGATCTAGATAACACCTTCATGCGCGCACCATATGAAGCACTATAAGATATCTCCCCCACAATTTTCTAGTCTGACATGATCATTGTAGACGGGGGAAATTATCCACTTTAGGAGTTTTCGAGAATAAATGGTAGGTCCAGGGAACTCCGGAGAGCGTCGCGAGGACAGGTGACATGGGTGTGTGGGAAGAAAAGGCTCTTTTTTTCTTTTTGAATTGGTGTTTATTGTCCCCGCATCAAAGCGACAAGACTGGTGCTAGCTAGACTACCCTATCTACTTGGATATGGTTTAGACGTCGTAGCCCTAATTCTAAATGGAGTCCTTTGTATGGTTTATATGTCGTGGATATCTGTAGTAGGTAATGTAATGGGTGGGGGCTGAGGTAAGGAAGGAATTACGTGTTTTAGAGTAGCATGTGAGACCTAGGCACTTACCCTGGCTTGGATTCACGGTGGGTCAGGTCTCGGGGGAAGGGGGCGGAGGGTTGCCTGGGAAAGGGTCACGAACCATCCTAGGCTTTCCCTCCGTGGGCAGAAAAGGCTCGAAAGGATAAACTTGGATTCACGTGTCTCGAGCACGTGGCCTGAAATGCAGCATAGTGTCATTATTGGACAGTGGACGTACTGCATCAATGCATCAACCTGAGTGTTCCATACTATTGCAGTACAGTTTTAATTGACTGCCATGCATTTGCCTAAGTCGGCATTTAAAATAACTCTAGCATGTACTAGGATACAAGAGTAGTGGGTCACTAACTACGGGCGGCAAGGTGCAACCAACCTCCTTGCACTGAGAAAGGGAGCATGCCACATGGCCGCAGGTAAGTTGGGTCAATCTGTTTCTGTCCATTTCCAGATCGTTTATTGTAGCTTGCAGGTATGGGCTCAACGTCGCGCGCGCGAAAGTCGCAAAGATGGGCTCATCAATGGCAAGAAGGTCCCGATATATCTGAGTTCCGCATTAGTGTTGAGTTAGCGAGCTAAAGTCACCACACACCAAAGGGAGACTGCGGGAGACAGAGCAAGACCTGCTGAAATTGCATATAGCCCTCCATTGATATCCCAGGTCATCAGTGCACCGTGCCTTGTCTCGGATAAGGGGATATGCGCCATCTAATGGAACCTTTTCAACGAATAGTTCCCATATACCGAGGGTAAGATGATTGAAACTTTCGGGAACTTTGAAGAGTCGGGTGTTGTTGGAGTGAACTTGTAGCTGTTTTTTCTCCAACTGTACAGAATTCGGACGACGTCGCGCATAGTTGACAACGAAAATTTGATGGCAGGATGTCGCCGTCTTGTGAGATCCTCGACTTGATTTAGAACGAAGACGGTATGGTGCTCGAAGTAGACAGGATTGACTAGGACTTGGACAACCGCGATGGAGATAGGATGGCGCCTTGGGGTAGACAGGATAGAGTGGAGTTGATGGCCGCGATCAGAATAGCCTGGGAGACCCCGACTAACTAGGAGTATGGATGGACGGTGTCCGGGGGTGGACAGGAAACTCGACTCGACAGAACCAACCCGCTGGAGGTTATGCTCCGTGGTGCCTTACGCCTCACTCAGGCTACATTTCAGTAACCCACCAACACCGCTTCTGACATATTGCCCACGCATGTCTCGTTAGGCCCAAGAGCCTTCGCTTCACAATCTAATTTTTTCCTCTCCTTGGGTGTCATGTTCAATCTCATTCACCTCCGAGTGCTGATCGTTCGTTCGGTCCTGTTGTATATCAGCTTGGCAGTTTGAAGCCACATAGGAGCATAGTCTTGTTCGAGCTGCTGTCCCAACTGCACAGCTACCGCCAAACTTTTGGACCAAGTCTGCGTCAGAAACGACACATTTATACATATTTGTTGTGATACCGTGGTGGCCTCAGGCTGTTACGACCTGGGTCCCGATGTTTGTCACCCAGGTTTGCCAGGCGCCTCTGTTCCTCACGACCTCTACCCACATCTCTGCATCAATTCAGTTACCGCGGACGATTCTTGACCATAGAGAGCACAAACCTGATTCGCACCAAACTCGATACCGTACTCAGATGCTTTTCACCTCGTTAAAATACCTACGATGTACTATATCATACAAAGCGGGCTTCCAGTGGGTTCAAATTTGCGCCCCACAATCTACAAAGCTTTGTTCGCTACCCAACTCCCGATCTGTGAACGAATTTGCAACTAGTTTACGGTCCACCCTCCAAGACTCTACCAGTAACCTGAAATCATATATTATATTGAGAGTTAGTGGAGTTACAGATGCTGTCTGACGATGGCAGGATATGTGTCAGAAATGTGGGCATGCAGTATAGGATGGGAGGGGGTCGTTGAGTCATTGAGAAAGGTGCTGTCTTGCACACGGTATGAATGAGGATCTATATTCTATCGGACTCAAATATCGCTCTCACGCAAGGGAAAGAGAGGGGACTACGTATGATCATGAGCTAAGGGCACACACCACTGGGCTGCCATACATGACTACAATCTGGAAAACGGAGGTCAGACTCAGTAGAAATGACGTCCGTACGCGGGTGAGGACTGGCTACATGGAAGGACACCTACCTTGGCAGGATAAGGCGAGCAAGGAGCACGATGATGGTGACGAGGTCGTGGTAATCCAAAACATCAAGGGCCATGATGCTGAGTGTAGAGTGTAAGTCGTTGAGTAGATGAGGGAGGAATTCGAACCATTTGACTGAAGGCTTGCGCAGATGTTGTCACCAATATGAAGCTGAGGAAGGATAGCCACAAACTTGAGGGTAGCGTTACGCCGGAGAGATGGGGGTGGGGCAGGTTGAGACTACAGTAGTAGGAGTGAAGTTTCCCCCTTCCGATACACTATAAGATTGAAAGTGGTGGGAATCCTGCCAAAAAAAAGGGCAACTGTGTCTCATTTCCCACCAATAAATGGCGATTTTGTGTTCAGTCGATTTTCGGAGGGTGGCTGAAGGTGGGATAAATCATCCGTGGATGATTTTCCTCTCATCTAGATGGCAGGTGGTGGGATTGTTCACTTTCCCACCCCACCAGTTTCCGTCATCTAAAAATGGCCAAAAAGGATGAGAGACTGTTGGAATTTCCACCATTTTGGATCTTTTAGTGATAAGCGCGCTCGTTAATGGGATTCCACCATCCACCCACCATCCACCCACCATCCACCCATTCCGCCGAGGTAAGATTAACATATAACGATTTTTAAACTCTAAACTTTTCAAATATAACGTCACGGTCCAGCAACTTATGATCTTCTCCTAGAACTTCTATGGCATGTTTACCACGTTTGTCCTGACCGTAACAGCTTGCCGGGTGATGGCTCTAGTATGTGCTTGACTTTCTGTTCTGTTGGCCAGCCTGTCGGTTGTACCCCTAGCGCTGGAGTATTTTATAAACCATGGTTATACGGTAAACTCACTCAGATCGCACCCACACCTTCTCCCCTACCCTCCTTTGACGCCAGTGTAGCCCACAAACGCAAATAGATGGCTGATACCGGACTGCAATCAATCAATGAACCCTTAGGACACCGGATTGCTCATTCGGTGCCACGCCTGCTCCATGATCACATCCCGCAGAATGTTAGGGTCGGCCTTTATTAATCACATCCCGATACGCTACTCATGATAGGTGTCGTGTCTTTGTTAGGTCCAGCCTGATGCAGGCAATTATCAACTTGAAGACCATCTGGCAAATACTCCTCCCGTAGTTGAGAACACCGCTATCCAAGGTGGCCCACAAGACCCACACGACATTGACGTAGTGTACTACGGCATGGGATACTATCCTCATCCTCCACAAGGTGTAAGTAAGATTCATCCACACGTTTTCTGAGTTCCTTTTCACCGATGACCCCCTCTTCCATAGGATCCTGCAGTCCCATATATGTATCATGATGCAGGCGTTGCTCAAGGTATTCCAGCCGAGCCACAAGCCATTCAAGTTCAAGTCGCCCCAGTACGTACCATCTATTTTTTTTTACCTATATGCCCACAGTATCCCCTGCTGCAGGACATTCAAAGAAACAACCGCTTTGGCTATGTTCCTCAGTATCTAGCACCGAGAGCGGAATTTCCTGATCCTTTGGCTCACCATGACCCTATCCGTGACTATCCACAGGAGGATAATCTCCGACGCCTTGCTCGCCGCTACTTGGACCACCCTGATGCGCAAGTCGATATGGTTCGCATGGAGCCCGGTCACGCTGGTCGATACAAGGTGGTAATTACCCTCGAAACGGCTGATATTCTCTGAGCCATGATTTCTCATCATGACCTTCCCAAAGTACTAAATCTGTAAGTTAGTAGAAGAATGTGCATGTCGTGCCGATGTATGTACTTTCCTACAGTATGACAGTCCCGTGCTAGCAAGCGTGCTAGCTTTGTGAGTGTTCTTTCCCTCCTGTTCTAAAACGTCTCTTCAATCTGTACCCATGGTTCCCACGCTTTTGCAATGAGTGGCGACGCTTGAGCATAGCTTGCTTGAACCATATTTATCTGGAAGGGAAGGGGATGCTGTACCCCGTGGGCGGAAGGAATACATTTCATAAACCATGCAAAGAGGTGCCGGCTGGCAGTCACGTGCTTGAGTAAGTTATGAGGCAACTTACCAGTCGATGGGGCGGCACGTTCAGGTTCTCAAGAGGGTTACATACATGTTGTCGCTCAACTTAACCATCCAAAAATTCTATGATGTAATTGAGCTTGGGGAAGGAAGATTGTGCAGAGCTGTCTTTTGGAGACCGTAGAGCAAGACATTTAAAGGAAGGACACCACGGAGAAGCGCAGGAAGAACGCTAAGTATGGATAACTACATCCATCACGGCATTCGTTCTTATTTCGCTATCACGATCTTCCCATGAATCATGATAGAAATACCGCCATGGGGTTACCCATTCCAATGAGGCGGTGCCAATCCACCTGGGCATGCTCTCTTAGCGTCATCGTCGTCCGAGTCCGAGTCGACGGGAAATGGTGAGAAAGAGGATGGGTCGGCAAATTGCCTGCAGGCGGAGAGCAGCACTTGTTTGGGAAGGGATGGGACTGTCTTGAAGGCGCCTGGATCCCAGCACAGTTGGACGAAACATGAATGTAGTCAAGCACTCTGGACAAGACTCTGGATAAAGACACACGTGATTGACCTGATTGACGTTTACAGCTGGTCGTGCATGGGCTTGTGCCAACTTTGTTGGAAATTTGTCTGATATGAACCATGAAGCCACCACCAAATGCATCCGATCCTCTTCCTGTCGTTACTTCTGGTTCCGGCGTCTAATTCAATCTCCGACGAGGAAGTGAAAACTGAGTACGAGTATCGCGTGAGTATATATGACCATAAAAGAAATCGGACGCCAGATTCACTGGCACTCGATGCTTTTCTACCGTGACGCACTGAGTCCTACTAGTACGTTTCTGCTTAGCTTATTGAGCTCCTACGTCTCTTTCTTATTTAATTCCTTCCATCTATCTTGCTTTTTGATGCCTTGAAGTTTGTCTGCTGGCCTAGTTTGCAAGCCGAGACGATGTTCTCTCCGATCGACGCTTTCGGAGTACTGTCGGTGGGGTGTGAGGGCATTTATCATCGTTTTCAATTTGTCTTTCTCAGGCTGTTACTTTCTACAGTCCCACACCTTCCCCTGAAGCCGAGACATAAATGTACAAAAGAAATAATCAGATAGGCCGGACACAATCCGCAAATACCTGGGCCTCTTGAAAACACACTGGTGTTTCCCCCTTTAGTTTACCCACTTTCGATTAATGTCATCGCGGTAACAGATAGCCATAGACCACGGCGTCCTGGCAGACGCCCTTATAGTACAGTCAAATCAAGCCTGAGCGCGACAGCCCGAGCCCTGAAACGCTCCTACCTAACATTCCATAATATACCGTGGCTCATTTCCTCTTTCTCATCTAAGAAGTATCTGATATGAGAAGCTCCTGAATATCCATTTGAGTCGTCAAAACATCAAGGCCTTATCGTTTGACCGCTAAGCTTCCCTCAGGTCTTGGCCTTGCACGCCTCTGAGTCTATGACCGATCAAGTCCTGTATTACACTATGACCAGGTCATCGAAGGCAAGCCTGAGGTAAAGCCAACCAGTGATTGGCTGTACATTGCCTCCGATGACCTGGAAGGCACTGGTCCTTTTGAGTATGCCTTCAGAAAGGGAGCATACCACACGGCTGCCTAAGTCAGATCAACCTATTTCTGTTCATGCACCCATGTTCTGGATCCAAAGACGTCGGGCGCAAAGATAGGCTCATCAATCACAAAATGTTCCCAGTAAACCTGCATTCCGCATTAGTATTGGGTTAACGAACTAAGGTCACCACACACCAAAGGGACCGTGGGAGACAGAGTAAGGCTGTCTGAGACAGCTAGGCGAGCAAATAGCAACGGGCTGCTGAGATCACATATATGGGGGACTCTTCAACGTATACATCCCATATACCAACCCTATGATGATTAAAATTTTTGGCAACCTTGAAGCGTCAAGTGTGTTGGAGTAAACTTCAAATTGCAGTAGAGTTGTTGTCTTTTCTCAAGCTGTACAGAATTCAAGAAGACGTCACAATTGTGCATGATTGAGCACGAAAAATTTATTGCAGGACGCTATCTTATGACATCCGCAATGACCGCGATGAAGATGGTATGGTGCATTGGGGTAGTCAGGATTGACAGGGGCGCTAGACAGGATGGACATGAAGGTGTCAGGATGTAGACAAGATACCGAATCTAGACAACCGCGATGAAATCCCGGCGGAGTGATGAAACAAGTCGTGGACATGGAATACCGACACTGGCAAGCGATTGTGTTGCTATAACATATGTGGAGCATGTGTACTGTAAGTGTCAACGACCGCACATGAGGGAGATAAATTTCAGTGCCTTACTTGTCTCATAGACCCACCGCTTCTGAGAGTGACCTCCATCCCGCTAGGGCAGATTTACGGTGACAAATCCCTCCAGAAAGCACTTCCCACCTGACGCTTCGGGTCAAATCCTACCCCACAACATATATTAAAGCTTCGGTCTCCACCCGATTTCCGATCTACAAACGGACCATACTCCTAAAGGCTCTACCGGTGGCCTGAAATCGTACGTTACTGAGAGTCGGCGTAGTTATAGACGCTGTCTGATGATAGTCGAGTATGCATCAGAAATGTAAGCATGCAGTATGGGGTGGGAAAGGGATGCTCGAATCGTTGAGAAAGTGGCTGTCTTGTATGTGGTGTGAATGAGATCTATATTCTATCCGACTCAGATGGTGTTCCCACACAGAGAAGGAAAGGGAAGGATGTATGAGGATCAGTTAAGAGTACGCACCTGGAAAGCGGAGGTCAAGCCCAGCATAAAGGGCGCAATGGGGTGAAGACTGGCTACATGACGGCACAGGATAAGAAAAGCAAGGAGCATGACGATGGTGAAACATCAAGTGCCATGATGGCCAACCAGGCCAAGTGTAGAGTGTAAGCGTATGTCACAGTAAGCCGTCAGGTAGGCGATGAGGGAGGAAAGCCATGCGATTGATGGCCTGAATGGATGTTGGCGCAGATATGGAGCCACGGAATGGGAGATAGCTACAAATGGGGGTAACTTACTAGGAGGTTGTTAGTAATTTGGTTAAATGAGAGTGAGAAGTGTTCGCAGAAAGAGAAACAAAGGGTGGGTTGACTAACGACTTTCAAACTCAGCGAGGATGAAAGGCAACGAGGCGTGGGGAGCAGAATCAACTTTTGACGTAAATAAAAAAGGCGTAAAGGGCGGCGCTTACCAGTTCCAGTGGAGTAATCGTGGAAAAGGAGGGATCTCACACGAGGACGCGCGTAATTGGAGGGCATGATAACGCGGGGGTAACCAAAGACAGTGTCCTTCATCTCGGCCCTGGCCTAGACAGCTGGCGTTCGTGTCGAACCGAACGAATCCGCGGCTTCGGGCGAGGGTCGGAGTTGGTTACGTAAATCCAATGATTATATGATTGACCTCGGAGGCCAGACGACTCTTACTATATCTATATCTGAATAGTTGGCGCTTCTATAGATCTATAGGTCTTAACTCAGCGAGGGTTGAGTCAGTTGGAGACTGCTGTCCAGTCCATTCCTTTCCCCCATTCCCCTCACCTTATAAGACATGGTATATAGTCAACTTACCCAAGTTACACCCACCCCTTCTCCCTACCCACCTGTGAAGCTAGTTCCATGCCGCACCCGCTCCACGATCACGTACGCCAGGATCTTAGGGTCAGCATTTATTCATCACATCCTGACGCATTACTCATTGCAAATGCCATATTTGCGTGTCGTTGTTCTAGGCCCCACTTGTTGCTGGCAATGATCAACTCAACGACCATGTGGCGAATATACCTCCTGCATTTGAGAACGCCGCTATGCAAGGTGCCCCACAAGACCCGCACAACATTAACGTAGCGTACTGCCACATGAGATACTATCATCGTCCGCCGGCGCCAGGTGTGAGTATGGCTCACCTATCCGATTTCTAGCTTTCATCGCTGGCCCTCCATCTTCTATAGGATCCTGGAGTCCCATATATGTATTACGATGCAGGAGTTGCTCAAGCTATTCCGGCTGGGCCACGAGCCATTCAGATTGTCCCAGTATGTGCCATCTTTTTTTTTTTTACTCATATGCCAACACCATCCCCGCTGCAGGAAATTCAAAGAAACAACGCTTTTGGCTATGTTCCTCAGGATCCAGTACCTGTTCCCGCTCAAGCCGAATTTCCTGATCCTTTGGCTCACCACGGCCCTGTCCATGACTACCCAGTGGAGGATAATCTCCGACGCCTCGCTCGTCGCTACTTGGACCACCCTGATTCGCAAGTTGATATGGTTCGCATGGAGCCTGGTCATGCTGGTCGATTCAAGGTAGTAATTACGCTCGAAATGGCTGATTTTCCCTGAGATATCATTTCTCGTCATGGCCTTCCCAAAGTACTAAATCTGTAAGTTAGTAGAAGAATGTGCGCGTCGTGCCGATGTATGTACCTCTGTATGTTAGCTTTGTGAGTATTCTTGGCCTCTCGTTCTAAAATGTTTCTGTTTCTACAATCTGTATGGGTGGTTCACACGCTTGGCACGCTAAAGTATGGCCCACTTGAGAGAGATTTGTTTGGGAGAGAAGGGAATACTAGAAGGAGTAAACTTAATATTCGGAAAATCAAGGAGAGGTTGCGGTCCAAGTACAGATTCCGTCCCGCGCCAAGTTGTTCCCAAATCGGGCGGCTGATTATAACAGCAGCCGTATTCCCGTCGGTCATGTTTCAAATCACCGGTGACGGTTATGGTAGGAGATCCGCTGCGTGTATATTTACATATCCCGAAGCTTACTGTCTATAGATCTAGTCTAAACAAACGTAACCAAGTTTGCTTCTGCGGTTCTCGCAGCTCTGAACACGGATTCCGCCCGACCCACTGGCACACACAAAAGCCTCTACCTGCTACATGGGATCGATGGGAATGTGCACTTTTGGTTTTAATCAGAGACGCATGCGGGAGGGAAACGAGTTGAAAGGAGGTACCTACCACATTCACTGCCCCAAACTGCGGACGAGGCGTGCCTATCCACGGTGCTAGCCCACTCGGTGCGGTGGAAGGGCGCATATCATGTGCGGACTGAGTCAAGTCTCGCTTCCTGTGTTCTCGTTGCCGTTCAACAAAAGTACATTGTGGGAATCACATAGAATTCGAAGGGAGAACTGAGCAAGGACATGATACGACAGGTGTCATAAAAAGACAACAAACCACTGGCAGTTCCAAAACGGAGAACAACGTCCACTCGGAAGCACAGGACAAGGATCTCACATGATGCAGTTATACATATCGACGATGTGGACTAAATATTGTTGCTCTCAGACTTGAGTCCTTGGAGAGGTTCTGGCAAGGAACACTGTCTCAGAGGAAGTCATCCGTGTCTAGCACGATTACCACCTTGAACCGACCCGCCAAGCCACGTTCCATCCGAACAGTATCTACCTGCGATTGCAGATTTTGCAAATAGTGAATAGCTAGCTGTCGGAGGTTCTCTGCTTGTCGTGCATCAGGAGGAACTTGGTAAGGCCATTCATCATGGAAAGCCTGGTTAGGACCTATTTCACCGCGATATATGCCATTTTCTTGAATCTAAAGTAAATAAGTTAAATGTGTATGCAAGGCAGAAAGATGGCTTGTACTTACAGGGCCTTGCTGACCATGGAATTGTGCCTGTGCTTGGACATCCTGTACATGCCTTGCATAGTCATCGAGGCCGAGTAGATCATAGGGGATTGCAGGAAGCTGTGCATAGGAAGTGTTGTCAATGAGGAGGCTAGGCCACACGACTGGGTACTCATGGGTGGTGCAGGATGGTCGTCATTCAATCGATTGCGGTTGGCCCTGTGAACATAATGTAGGTGCTGGGCTTGATCCTGGATAGCCGCATGTTCAGCTGGGAGTAGGATATCCTCGTTGAAACCTAGGCGGCGTGGAATGGCTGGGTACTGTACACGGTGATTGTCAAGGGAGGCCTATAGTAGGACAAAAGAGATGTTGCTTACGGCTGGTGGCGGGGGAGCATAGAAGTGCACATGATTGTGAGGGGGCCTATGGTTGTACAGTGGGCGTTGTGGTGGTTGACCGTGGATAGCTATGTCCTGGAATGGTGGTGGGATAACTTCCCAATGGGGATCGTTTTGGCCACCAACAGCAACAGCAGGGGGGATCTAAGAACATTGCCCGTATGTGAGCACTTCTGGGTCAGAGAGGAAGTAAAGTTGGCTTCAGTATTCTGGCGTACATGATCATGGAGGTAATGCAAAAGGGGATGAGGGGGCACGTTCTCTGGAGCGTTATATGCTTGTTGTTGCTCAACCTGGGCCATCTGAATACACTATGGTGTAATTGAGCTTGGGGGAGGGAGATTGTGCAAAGCTGTCTTTTATACCGGCCAGCCATCATGGAAACACGAAACTTGGCAATCCAACAGTACCGTATCCACCAATCAGAGTTCACTACGTTCACTGCTCACTAGCGCTCACCGCGCGCTCATGCATGCATGATCACCGCCAACCCCGTGAAATCAAATGCAGTTCTTGGATGTAAATCGGACAATTCGGATATTTTCGGCTTTTTTACTCCGATTACTTGTAACATCATCTCGCATTTCTGCCTTTCGCCTCGTTCCATCATCATCCCCAGCATCTTGGCAACAATCTGATACCACCGCCATGCCACAACTCTACCTCAGCCACATTCCTCTTTGCACCTCGGGCTTGATCTGTACTATTACACTCATGTCCATACTACGCTTTCCTACTACATGTATAATTGCTTCTGAACTCACGCGCGTGCCTTCGGACTTGCACAGCATGCACGGCTGCATGCATATTGGGCAAGCTTGACCGTCCACTCCAGTACATCTAGTAGTGCCAGGTGTGTGCGTTGGTGGTGCACCGATCTCGGCTACTGAGTACTAGCAAGACTACAAAAAAAACTTTCTTCTCATGCCTTCCTTATGATAGGTGAATGCACTGATTCACTGATATGGTTTTTTGTGACTGGGGACAACATGGCTCAAGTTCCAAATAGATGTTAAGACCCTTCAAGTTACACAGTATGAAGACTGTAGGGTATGTCTAAGTTTTTTTTTTCGAACGAAGACATCATCATCTTGATCAGACTCTATGAAGGACAGATTTTCCTCCCTCACTGATAGTTACTCTAGACATTACCCGCATTAGGTGAGGTGATTTTTATCGACATGTCCATGCCTAGTGCGTCAACGTTTGTCCAGCGTGTGTGGCGTGTGATTTGATTTCTCGGGTTGCCCTATAAGCATCCGACCAACCAACCTATGAACGACTTTTCATCACCAGCTGGCTCTTCTCCGTGCAGGCGCTTGGTGTGCTTTCATCGTTCAACCCGAGGGACTTCAGCCTTGAGGAGCTTGACTTGTATAAACTGTACTCCCCGTGCCAGATCAATTCTCTCCCAAGTCAGGCCACCGTGAAGGAACATCGACACCGGTGAATTAGTAGATGTAATTCCAGGATGGTGCGAGCTCGTCGCGTGGTACGAGAAAAACCTACCTGATGGGCGAAAGATTCGTGGCAGGTTGGTCATCACGTGATACAAGCTGAACCTGCCTGATGGGCGAAAGACCAGCGCGCGGGATAGTGCATGGCGACTATAAAGCTCGTCTTCCACCCAACCGAGGGAGAACCGCATGACCTAGATTCTGGACTGGGAGCTTTGTACGCTTGATATCCTGGTAATAATGCAGCATCTACACTCAACTGCGTGTTCCGCGCTTGCGCGTGCGCTCGGTCCGGCGGATGTCAACAGCCCAGGGCCATATCCCTCACAGAGCTCAAACGCAAGCATTGTTGTATATAGATTACAAGCCAGTCTGAGGTCCTGTATGCGGCTTTAATTGATGTGGCGTCGCCGGCGCGAGTGGCTACTTGCCGAAGGGGAACCCCGTGAACTAGTAGCCAACAGGTTACCACTGGCATGCGGACAACAGGAGCAAGACGACTAATCAAGCTTTGAGTTTTGTGCCTGTGGCCAATGTTGTACCCAACCGCAGGTCGTCCTCCTGAGCGGAAGAAGGGGATGACGACCAACTCAGTCTACTCTTCATTTCGCCTATGGGTGAAAGTAGTTGGCCAGAAGCCCTGTGCAGTCTCAGCTCCCTGTCTATGGAAAATTCATGAGAAAGGAAGGGTGCCGAGCTGAACCACCGCTGCCACAGCCCTGCTGATGTAGAGGACACGGGACCTTGGTTCAATCTGATATGAATACTTTCTTGAGAAATTCTGAGCCCTCGCGTCATTGGCGAGGCTCCGGGGAGCTACTGTACCATGCTCACGCAGGCTTCCATTCTATGAGGGAAAATCCAAGTAGATGTATTCGTAAACCGGAGATATCTACCATCGTGGTCCATTTGGGGCTGGTCCTATGGGCAACACTCGTATGCACCTTTAATTGAGCCTCCAGGTTTGCAGACAGCGGTCGCAGTTGGTTCTATTGAGCGTCTGATACGGAGACTAATAGTACCAACGCAGCTTCCGAACTAGTGTTGCCGCTGGCTCGGCTGCACTTCGCTAGCCGCATGAGCCAAGCCAAAAATCAGCCGAGCTGAGCTGATGATACGGCTACGGTTGGCATAGGCTCAGCTT
>QFDW01000747.1:0-14894 GCA_003315895.1 Lactifluus rugatus | reverse complement strand
TGGCAACCCCCCCTTCCTCCCATGCCTAATCAGCCTGTGCCCCCTACTGCTGCCCGCCATGACATGTCGGTCATCCTTGTCACTGGCTCTTACGATCATGAAATACGCTTCTGGGAAGCCTGGAGTGGTATTTGCTCCCGGACTATCGCTCGTTCAGGAGAGTCAGGAGTGAGGCATATTCTCCTATCAAGGCCATATTCCTCTCTCACCTCCTAGCTGCGACCTTCACGTAGCAAGTAAATCGTCTTGCTATCTCCCCAGAGTGCGTCCGCGTGTACCCCGGTCCTGATCCGGTCGTTTGATCTGGTTACCCTACAGCAAGCGTTTGTTGGCCGCCGCGATTCATAAGAAAGTTAACGTATACGAGATTGCCAGTTCTTCATCTACTCCTGTAATCGGATCTTTGATTGTCTTCACCTGCCCTCTTTTCTCAATCGAGGCTATAGGTTATCACTTTCGAGGGCCACACCTCTAATGTCACTTCGGTCTCTTTTCATAGTCAGGGAAAGTGGCTAGTGACAGGAAGTGAGGATGGGACTATCAAGATATGGGATCTCCGGTGAGCTTTGTGAATGTGCACCGCCTTTCGCTAGGGTGAATCCTTTCCCAGGAATACACACTTACATCGCAATTACAACAACGAGGCTCCAGGTCGCTCTTACGTCTTTTACTTACTGTTGCCACGATCATGACTCAAGGTTACCCGGTTATACAGTCAACGATGTTTGTGTTCATCCGAACCAAGGCGAGCTCATTTCGTGTGACCAAGCAGGACGAATTAAGCAGTGGGATTTATCTGAAAACATCTGCACGCACGAACTGGTACGATCATTTACTAGCGTGTATGTCACGGTCTCATTTGAAAAATTCAAGACTCCTGCTGGAGACGTCCCGATACGATCCGTTACGCTAGCCTCAGATGGATCATGTCTAGTGGCCGGTAATAATAAGGTAGGTGGCGGACAAGCATGGCTGCCGAGCCGAATTCATATGAATTAATAGATTTTTCCAGGGAAAGTGCTACGTGTGGAAGATTAATGAAGAGGGCTTGGGTTTACCCCGCTTCCAAGCTGTTACAAAATTTCAAGCGCACAACAAGTATCTGACACGCTGTCTTCTCAGCCCTGATGTGAAGTGCGGAATCTTCTTTGCTTCTTCGCGGCTTTTCATCTGAGATAAGTCAGGTACCTTGCTACTTGTTCGGCAGACACTACAGTGAAGATCTGGTCGATTTCTTCCAACTATGAGTTCAAACCTGAGAAGGTCTTACAAGGGCACCAACGTTGGGTGTGGGATTGCGCTTTCAGCGCCGATTCGGCATATCTTGTGACTGGTGAGATCAGCCCTGAGCATTCATTAAACTGTACCTCCTTTTTGATACGCCACAGCGTCGTCTGACCATACTGCAAGGCTATGGGAGATGGGTTCTGGCGAAACAGTCAGACAATACAATGGACACCATAAAGGTTCGTTCCATGTGCTCCTAAAAAGGCTCCTGTCTGGCTCTGAGACTTGATAGCTGCGGTTTGTTGTGCCCTACACGACGGTGCTGGTTGAGGAGAAAGAGCTTGAGAGTGGATAAGAACAACGTAACATAGGTCCTTATCAGTTGTTCGTGGCGTTGCTAGTGTGGGCGTAGGCCCCACTGGCTGGCTAAGCTAACACGATTGTATACCTCACATGAGATGGATGACGAGACTAGGTCTTTTGAGGATATGAGTTATGAGCCGGGGAAAATTTTTGTACGATTCGGCCGAATTCAACGGAAAGATTCGGAAAGAGTGAATGTCAGAGATTACGACATGGACACGCGGAACAGCACATCCGCTCCTATTCCGGTAAACGTCAAATACCTCGGGCTCACAATTGATTTAGCCGGCCCCTTTCGCTCCCAGAGTCTCTCGGCTCTGAATCTCCTGAGAGGTTACAGCTCTTCTATGTCCCATTATCACCCTCCTTTCGACACTCTTCATACTTCTATCCCCCTTGTTGAGGAATTCGCTCCTCAGGCTTCTATCGACAGCTTTCATGCCGTGCAGCGCGACCCCTCTTCATGGGCTGGCGCGATGCCCGCCAGCCAGGGCCTTTATATGAATGAACTCGAGAAAGATGCTTGTGGTGTCGGCTTCATTTGCGACATCAAAGGTAAACAGAGTCACAAGATTGTCTCAGATGCCAGGCAGCTACTCTGCGCCATGACCCATCGGGGAGCCACTGGCGCTGATAGTCGCGATGGTGACGGTGCTGGTGTGATGACTGGTATCCCTCATGCGTTCTTTAAGCGTGAGGCAGAGAGAGACCTTGGTACCACCCTGCCCGAGCCTGGTGAGTATGCCGTTGGCAACGTCTTTTTCAAAGCCGGGGAGCCAGTGTTACTGCAAACGCATCAGTCTATCTTTGTCAAAATCGCCGATGATCTCGGCCTCAGGGTTCTTGGCTGGCGTGAGGTGCCTACGGATGGTACCATCCTCGGACCTGCCGCCAGCAGTACCGAACCCCTCATTCTCCAGCCCTTTGTTGTTCTCCATTCTCACTACGGAGACGGCACTACCAACCAACGAGGCCATTTTGACGAGAAACACTTCGAGAGGCAGCTCTACGTCCTCCGCAAGCACACCACGCATAGCATGTTTGTGATTTTCTATCTCTGTGCAACGCCTGAGCTCAACATATCGGACTTGCCCGTATAAAGTACGCTCGCAAAGTCTTTTTACCTCTGTTCCTTGTCATCCAAGAATATTGTGTACAAGGGTCAGCTTTCGCCTCCCCAAGTGTACAATTATTACCATGACCTCAACCACTTCTTGTACTGTTCGCATTTCGCTTTGGTGCATTCCCGATTCTCGACGAACACATTCCCTAGCTGGGACCGCGCTCAGCCCATGAGATGGGCAGCTCACAACGGTAAGCGAAGTTTGTCCTGACTTCCAGCAAAGGAGTGCGTTGGCCAACTTGGTTATCTACAGGTGAGATAAACACTGTCCGCGGCAACAAGAATTGGATGTGCGCCCGAGAAGGCGTCTTACACTCTACACTCTTCGGAGATCAACTTGACCTCCTTTATCCAATCATCGAGGCGGGAGGTTCGGATTCCGCGGCTTTTGACAACGTTTTGGAGTTGCTCGTTGTCAATGGCGTCGTCACCCTTCCTGAAGCCGTAATGATGCTCATTCCGGAAGCTTGGCAAGGCAACGAAAACATGGAGCCAGAGAAGCGTGCATTTTATAACTGGGCAGCTTGCCTTCAAGAGCCTTGGGATGGACCAGCACTGTTCGCCTTCTCGGACGGTCGTTACTGCGGGGCCAACCTCGACCGTAATGGTCTGCGCCCATGTCGATTTGTCGTCACGGACGAGGATATCATAATCTGCGCCTCCGAAGTTGGGGCTTTGTTCGTTTCCCCAGAAAAGGTAGTCTCGAAGGGTCGCCTGAAACCGGGAAGAATGCTTTTGGTCGATACCGTCGAAGGTCGCGTTGTTGATGACAAAGAGCTAAAAAGGAATACTGCGGGAAAACAGAACTTTGCGTCCTGGATTGAGAGTAACGTGCTTCACGTTCCAACCATCGTCAAACGTGTTATGCGCATTCAGTCGGTTGATGTGATTGTCGACGATGCACCTCTGAAAACCGATGCCCGGCTGATAGCTTTCGGCTTTACTGTGGAACAACTGAGCCTTCTTATGCTTCCTATGATCACCAACGGAAAAGAAGCGCTTGGCTCTATGGGAAACGATGCACCTCTTGCAGCCATAGCCACTCAACCCCGTGTCATCTATGATTACTTCCGTCAATTGTTTGCACAAGTCACCAACCCTCCTATCGACCCAATTCGAGAGAGTATCGTCATGTCCCTGGAGACATATGTAGGACCTGAGGGAAATCTCCTGGAAATGAAGCCAGAACAGTGTCACCGCATACTTCTACCTTCTCCAGTGCTCTCGATTGAAGAGATGAACGCTATGAAAAACCTCAAGTTCGCATACTCTACCTGGCCGTCCCGTACCATCGACGTTACTTTCTCAAAGGATGAAGGTCTTCCCGGATACCAAAAAGCGCTGGACCGGGTATGTAACGAGGCGATACAAGCCATCGAGGATGGAATAAAAGTCATCATCCTTTCGGATCGAGCGACCTCCCCTACTCGCGTTCCCCTTTCCACTCTTGTTGCTTGTGGAGGGGTACACCATCACCTCGTCCTTCAAAAGAAGCGCGCAAAGATTGCCCTTATGGTCGAGACGGCGGAAGCCAGGGAGGTACATCACATCTGTGTCCTTGTCGGATACGGCGCGGATGCCATCTGTCCATGGCTTATGATGGAAACTATACACAAGATCGCGCGTGAAGAACTGTGAGATATTGTTCCTCGAATCAGTGCGCAATTCACCAGGTTCCTGACTGCTCACACGGATAGGGTGAAGAATGATTTGACTCTGAACGAGCTTATGGAGAAGTACCGATCGTCACTGGACAACGGCATCCTCAAGGTCATGTCGAAGATGGGCATCAGTACCCTCCAATCGTACAAGGGGGCCCAAATCTTCGAAGCTCTGGGGTTGCACAAAGAAGTTATCAATCGATGCTTCATCGGCACCGCTAGTCGTGTCCAGGGAGCGACTTTTGACCTCCTCGCCATGGATGCATTCGAACTTCATGAGCGTGGGTGGCCATCTCGTGAGACCTTGATCCCTCCCGGGATGCCGGAGTCTGGCGAGTATCACTGGCGCGACGGCGGGGAGCCACATATCAATGACCCAGTTGGCATCGCCAATCTTCAAGACGCTGTGCACGAGAAAAATCACAAGGCGTACGACGCATATGCGCGTAACGCGAACAATCAGACAAAGAACGTTCATCTGCGCGGCTTACTCACCTTCTGCTATGAAAATGCAACGCCCATTCCCATTGACCAGGTGGAGCCTTGGACTGAAATCGTTCGCCGTTTCGTCACGGGAGCCATGTCCTACGGCTCAATCTCGATGGAGGCCCATTCGACTCTCGCAATTGCCATGAATCGACTTGGTGGCAAGTCCAATACCGGTGAAGGGGGCGAGGATGCTGAGCGATCGCATATATCAAATACCGGAGACACCATGCGCTCTGCTATCAAACAGGTAGCATCTGGGCGCTTTGGAGTCACCTCGAACTATCTCGCAGATGCGGATGAACTGCAGATTAAGATGGCCCAAGGCGCAAAACCTGGCGAAGGCGGTGAACTTCCCGGCCATAAAGTATCGGGCCCTATCGCCCGCACACGTCATTCTACTGCGGGTGTTGGCCTCATCTCCCCTCCACCTCACCATGACATCTACTCCATCGAGGACCTTAAACAACTTATTTACGACCTAAAATGCTCCAATCCACGTAGTCGTGTTTCTGTGAAGCTGGTGTCCGAAGTTGGTGTGGGCATCGTCGCCAGTGGTGTTGCAAAGGCAAAGGCAGACCACATCCTTATTTCAGGACACGATGGAGGAACGGGTGCGTCACGTTGGACCGGTATCAAAAACGCAGGGCTTCCTTGGGAACTTGGTTTGTCTGAGACCCACCAGACACTCGTTTTAAACGACCTTCGTGGCCGTGTGGTCGTGCAAACTGATGGGCAACTACGAACTGGTCGCGATATTGCCGTCGCCTGCCTTCTTGGAGCTGAGGAATGGGGATTTGCGACTGCGCCATTGATTGCTATGGGATGCATTATGATGAGGAAGTGTCACCGTAAGTCTGATACACCCTATCCCACTGGTTCTGGACTGCTCTGACACTCGTGTGAACGTAGTCAATACCTGCCCAGTTGGCATTGCCACGCAGGACCCACAATTGCGCTCACAATTTGCCGGTCAGCCGGAGCATGTCATCAACTTCTTTTATTATCTTGCCGAGGAGCTTCGCGGATACATGGCAAAGCTTGGCTTCCGAACTATTAATGAGATGGTTGGGCGGTCTGACATGCTTAAAGTCGATGAGAGCCTTCGCACTCCGAAGACCCAGTATCTCGATCTGTCGGATCTCTTGAGACCTGCATGGCAAATGCGTCCCGGTGTCGCGACTTATCGCGTTCGGCAGCAGGATCACAAACTCTGGATTCGCCTCGACAACAAGTTCATTGATGAATCGGAACCTGCACTCACGAAAGGACTCCCCGTTCGCATCGAATGCCTGGTGGTTAACACCGATCGCGCTCTTGGAAGCACTCTTTCCTACCGCGTGTCGAAGCTTTACGGGGAAGAAGGACTGCCAAGGGATACCATTCATATCAGCGTGAAAGGATCAGCAGGACAATCTTGCGGAGCGTTCCTAGCCCCAGGCATAACAATCGAACTTGAAGGCGATGCCAATGATTACGTTGGCAAGGGTCTCTCTGGCGGCCGCCTTATCGTCTACCCTCCTCGTATGGCCCAATTCAAGGCGGAAGAGAATGTCATCATTGGCAATGTTTGTCTTTACGGTGCTACCTCAGGTGAAGCGTTCATCCGTGGTATCGCTGCAGAGCGTTTCGCTGTTCGGAATTCTGGCGCCAACGCCGTCGTCGAGGGTACTGGTGATCACGGGTGCGAGTACATGACTGGCGGAAGAGTCGTCGTTCTCGGCACCACCGGACGCAACTTCGCTGCAGGAATGAGTGGTGGTATCGCGTACGTGTTGGATACTGCCCACGTATTCGCCTCAAAGGTCAACATGGAAATGGTCGAGCTTGGAAAAATTACAGAACCACGCGAAATTGCCCAACTCCGCAGCCTCATTGAAGATCATCGTCACTTTACAGGTTCCGAAGTCGCCGATCGAGTTCTACGTGACTTCCACCACCTCCTGCCCCACTTTGTCCGCGTAATGCCATTCGACTATAAACGCGTGTTGGAGGAGCAAGCGGCGAAAGCCAAGGAAGACAAGTTGCGTCAGAATGTTATTGATCTTATTCCGTCAAGGACTGCGAGCCAGGTTGATCTCGCATCTCAAATCCTCGAAGGTATCCTTACTCCCAAAGAGCCCCAAGTTGCGCAGGTCATGCCCGTCAAGCGCCACGAACCATCGGTTGTCGATCTTGAAGATTCAATGACCGATGATGCTTCCACGAAACAGCGCATGCACAAGTTGGATAAGATGCGTGGATTTATGAAATACAAACGCCTAGGAGAAGCATATAGGCCCCCCAGAAAACGCACGAAGGACTGGAAAGAGATCTCCAGTCGCTTAACGGAAAGCGAACTGAAGTATCAATCGGCGAGGTGCATGGACTGTGGTGTGCCATTCTGCCAGTCAGATACAGGATGCCCAGTTTCAAATGTCATACCAAAGTGGAATGATCTCGTCTTCAAGGGGCAGTGGCAGGATGCATTGAATCGCCTGTTGCTGACAAATAACTTTCCCGAGTTTACGGGTAGGGTCTGTCCTGCACCATGCGAGGGTGCTTGTGTGCTTGGAATCAATGAGCAGCCTGTCGGCATCAAGTCTATTGAATGTGCAATCATCGACAAGGTTACTATTATGTCTCCTTTGTGCAACCCGCTTCCCTGATTTCATTTATGCAGGGTTTCGAAATGGGTTGGATGACTCCTAATCCGCCAACGTTCAGCACGGGAAAAAGGGTTGCCATTATCGGTTCTGGTCCAGCAGGTCTTGCATGTGCAGACCAATTGAATAAGGCAGGTCACAAGGTCACAGTATATGATCGTAATAATCGCATGGGCGGCCTCCTCATGTATGGGATTCCTAAGTATGTGTTGTTGAGTCAAAGAGGGGTTAGATGCTCAAAATCTCCCACGTCTAGCATGAAACTCGAGAAGTCTATCGTGCAACGCCGCCTAGACCTGATGGCCGCAGAAGGTGTGGTAAGACTCGTGCACTCCGTGTTTTAGGGCACATCGAAAATTGCCTCTTTCAGGACTTTGTGCCGAACGCACACGTTGGCGTGGATACCGACATTCATGAAATTCGTGCCAAGAACGACGCGGTGGTTTTATGCACCGGTGCGACCTGGCCCCGGGATTTGGACATAAAGGGCCGTAATGCAGTCGGCATCCACTTCGCGATGGACTATTTACAAGTCAGTTATACACGGCTTTCCTCGTGTGCTTTTATTGCGGCATTGATTGAGATCATCTCGTCATTGTTAGCTGAACACCACATCACTTTTGGACTCTGACTTCCAAGACGGACGCTATATTAACGCAAAGGGCAAGGACGTTATCGTCATCGGGGGTGGTGACACGGGAAATGACTGTATAGGCACCGCGATGCGGCATGGCGCGAAGTCGGTGACAAACTTCGAGCTACTCCCTCAACCACCCCCGTCGCGTGGCCGTGATAACCCCTGGCCCCAATGGCCTCGGTGTGTCTGGATGTTGCCTACGTTAGATACTGTAAAATGCTAATTCCCAAGCAGCATTTTCCGCACAGATTACGGGCACACCGAAGTCGCCGCGCACTTCGGCAATGGTTAGCTTCCAATCTAGACGCGCGCTCGATCGTTGCTGATGCACGTTGTCCACAGACCCTCGCGAATATAGTATTTTGACGAAAGAGTTTGTTGCCGACGATGAGGGTAAATTACAAGGTCTTAAAACAGGTGCGTGCTCGCTATGGATCCCCCTCACCCCCGGGTTTACGTAGTCGTTCTTGTAGTGCGGGTTGAATGGACAAAGGACAGTAGCGGTCGCTCGAAAATGGAAGAGGTACCCGGCTCAGAGAAGTACTTCCCCGCACAGCTCGTGTTCCTTGCTCTTGGTTTCTTGGGCCCGCGGCCACAGGTGATTGAGGCACTTGGAGTGAGCCAAGATGCGCGCTCGAATATCATAACACCCAACAAGAAATACTCGACTAATGTGGATGGGGTCTTCGCAGCCGGCGATTGTCGCCGTGGCCAGTCTTTGATTGTCTGGGGCATTAAGTGAGCGCCGAGCAACCCGCTCAGCTGGAGCTTAGTCTGATCGTGTTGATATCTTCACAGCGAGGGGCGTGGAGCCGCAGCTGAGGTTGACATGTGGTTCATGAACAATACCCGACTTCCGGCCGCCGGAGGCATTAAGACTAGGGTAAGCAATTGCGGCTGGCAATCTTTCTCCCAAGGTGGACACGACCTGAACGTTTTCATCTTCATTTTGTAGCACTTCGTCCCGCCCCCAATCAAGGTTCCTAATGGAAGCCCTCTTCCCAACGGTGGCCCGGCTGAAATTTCCGTCACAGCATAAATTGGAACATGAATATATCACCATGAAAAAAAATATTTCAGAATTAAAAGAAATTGTATCACTCTGGTCGCTACTTTTCTGACCTGCATGGAACCCAATCCTCTGTTAGTTTCGTCGCGGATAGAGTAGTCGTTCGTAACCGTCAAATTAGGCCAATGTACGAGGTATCTATTAGTGATCAATAAATATGTTTTTTCCCCTTACGGTAGCCAAGCCGCTGAGGGCAATTATTACTGTGAGACAGGATCGTACATTGGCAACGAAGAGATACAATGATAGATGGTATATACGTCTACTCTTGGTATATTCGGACGCCGCCGAGGCCCCACTTCTCCATCAGTGCCTTACCCGAGGCAGTGGGCTGGGTGAACGCGACTTCACCACGATGTGGATTCAAGGGGCAACCATGTACAAAAGTTGCGGCTGCAGCATCCAACAGGCGGACAGCAATGCCCCGCCGTTGGTACGCAGAGGACACAAATAAACGCGGGATGCCCATCGGCGTTGACAGTGGCTCTGGTTTGCAAAATAGGCTAGAATTGGTGTCCACAGAGACCAGGCGAGCTGTAGGGGGTGGTATGGGATTTGCCCCTGAAATCGTATCTGCGAGAGACCCTCGGACCTCAGCCGGGGAGGCGATTGCCATAGCAGTGGAAATGTGGGTGGCAACCACACAGCCTGCTATGGTTTCGCAGGAAAGTGATCTCTCAGATGGAAGGAGGAAAAGGTAAGCTTTGGAGACGCGGAGGACATCACGGGTAAGTGGAGGCGAGGAAAGGTGCAAGGATATAGTCTGTAGAAGCGTGGCCAGCTTACAAAGCAATCGCCCGGTTTTTGTCAGATACCCATCTTCATCGCGGTCCACTAAACATACCTTTGAGCCTAACTTTCCGCCAGCATCGGCATTGACGGATATTATCCTGCCTGATTTGCCATCCTTGAGTTTCACACTGGTGGCGATCTCGCAGACTTGGGCTCCCGTGGCTGCTCTTTCTTCGTCGCGGCGCCACTGCATACCCTTCTGAACTCTTGCACAATGGGAATTATGCAAGGCCTCATCCTCGGGGGCACCCTTTGTGTATGTAAGATCGCAGAGAGAACATGTGCGCAGGATGGAAGAATCGAGAGTGAAATGGAGCTGAGTGAGACCCTTCGGTGGGCGATCCTCTTTGCACTTGTATTTGTGCTTTGGCTTGTGATTAGAGAAAGAAGTGGAGCTAGAGGCGACAGTGCGAGCGCGTTTGAGGGGTTGTGGGGTGTTGTGGAAGGATAGACGTTCAGAGAGGGGACGCTTTCTTGAGCGTTGTTGGGTTGACGGATCTGGCGGAGAGGATGGACGCGTGGGCACGCGAGAAGAGCGAGAGCTGGAATAAGTTCTCATGATGGGAGAAGCAGATTGATAACTGTCAACGCGGCGCGCCGACGCGTTATACGCGTTCCTCACGTGCTCAGTCATGATTTCATGAGTCGAGTCGGTCAGCACGCCGCAGCAGTCGGGTTCACCATGCCTCTCCTTCACAACATCAGATTGTTCTTCATTTGTTTATCAATTGCTGCAAATGCGTATGTCTCCTGTTTCCTCACTCGTTCAATGCCTTAATCATGGAATCTCATTCGTAATTTTAACTGCAGTCTCTTCGCTGGCGGAGTCTTCACTTTCCCCCTCCTGGCTCCCTCACTTGCTCTTCACCTCAAGCTCACACAACCACAATTGACAACAATCGTACTCCTGTGAGATTTGAAGCTGTCCCTGCGCGTTTTTTTTCTGAGTTGTCACAGCGGCATGATGGGCCAATATCCGTTCGCCGCTCTCATCGGCAAGATCATTGATGAGTACGGTCCTTGGGCATGTTCCTTGATCGCCTCCTTCCTCTTTTCTACCGGGTTTGGTGTCTTCGCTGCTGTGATTATAAGGACACCGGATGACATTATAGCACCATCCACAACGTCATTCAAAATACTCACCGTATGCTTTTTCATGTCGGGACTTGGAGCAGCCTCTTCGTATGTCTTCGCGTTGTCAATATACACACCATGTCATCCTCACATTCTGTATACAATAGCTACTTTTCATCTCTCTTTGCTGCCTCTCGCGCTTTTCCCAAGCATCTAGGCGCTACATCAGGGACAAGCATGGCGCTCTTTGGCTTATCTCCTCTATTCCTCTCTCTCCTGGCATCCAGGTATTTCACCAGCCCATCCACGGGATTGAAAGTCACCCATTTCTTGGTTTTCTTGGCCCTTACTTCTGGCATTGTCCACCTCATTGGTGCCTTCAACTTGCATTTTCCCAAATCTCAGTACCAAGTTACGTCGGTATCAGAGAGTGCTCCCTCTTCTCTGTCCACCAGTTATGATGAAGAGTGTTCAGTTGATGAACGCCAGCCCCTTCTAACCAATGAGGTCCCTCAGCCAAATGTACAGGCCACACCCGTCGAAGGTGGCACTATCCTACAACTCATTAAAGATCCTCACTTCTGGCTTCTGGCTCTTTTCACCCTGATTGTACTTGGTTCTGTGAGTTGTCGTTTTGTTATATCACACATTTCATGACCAAATATTTGCAGTGCGAAATGATTATCTCAAATATAGGGACTATTGTCCTTTCTCTGTCCCCGAAGTCTTCCTCCAGTATTAGTGTGCTTTCTTCCTCTGTGGGAACTGCAACTGCGACCCAAGTACGCCTTATTTCCATTTCCAACACACTGTCACGCCTCCTTTCTGGCCCTCTTGTGGACTTCATATCTCCTGTCACGTCCCACATACCTGGCAACATGCCGCCACTCCCATCAAGGTATCATATCAGTAGGGTTGTATTTCTGTCTTGGGCGTCTCTTCTTCTTGCGGGCGCATTTGTCTATCAAGGTCTAGTCGTCCAAACCCCAGATGAACTTTGGATACTTAGGTATGATGCTCTAGACCTTCTGTGTACACGGTTTACCCAATGAACTGTTTAGTATTGCCACTGGTGCTGCCTATGGCATCACATTCACCATTCTGTATGTTATATAGTCTGTGCTTTCTTTTCCTATGCATTGCTCACAATCTTGCCCTGATCCAGACCCGGCATTGTATCCTCTATCTGGGGCAACAAGGACTTTGGGCGCAACTTCGGCATTTTAACCTATGCCCCCTTTTTTGGAACACCTCTCTTTTCGTATCTTTATGCATTTGTCTCAGCACACAATAGTGTTAGTGGTGGAGTTTGCACTGGCACCAGATGCTGGAGCCTCACATTCACGGTATGTACTGGTGCATCCCTTTTATCTTACTGTGCAAGCATTGTACTATGGCGAAAATGGAAAGGATTGATCTAGGTGGGTTTATTGAGCCTCTATCTCTGCCCGCATTTATGACCTTTTCGCCAGAGATATCCCTATATAATAGATTTCCAACTGATGGATCATATACACGATACTACTCTTCAAATGTTATAGACTCATCCGCATCTGTTTCATATACTAATGAATTCATTTACACTTGATTTTTGCATGCATGTTTAATTGGCTTGGTAGCCTGAACGTGTTTCTCCCAAACGGGGCTGATTATAAGATATGCAGAAGCTTGCAAGAACAATCCCGAATGTCAAATGATACATTCAATCCACAGCTAAGCTAACCGACCCTTATGCCCAGGGCAAATCCTGCTATGAAAGACGCCCTTGGTTGAAAATCAGCTGTCAAAAAATCGACCAGCCATCTCCACAGTGAGTAGACAGTTGGCGGCGGTCTGGCCCCATTCGCTTCCATAGTATAGAACAACCCCTCGAAGCGAGCAGCAGCCCTTGACCAGTCTATTTTGATTATTGACGTGGAGTGAAGATACTAGTTCGGGATATGCGTGAGCATAAGGTTCTCGTCGAACATCATTTCATGGGATGTGCACTGGCAGCGGCTCACCTGTAACAAAACGAACATTCCGCCGAAAAAGAATGCGAGAGCCTTCGCGCCCTTCTTGACGAAGATCCCAGCGCAAAGGCCGCAGACGGATCCAAATGTGAGCTCGTACATATTGACACTGGATTGTGGAGGGGGCGGGAGACCCGTTAGGTCAGATGGTCCCGATGCCCATCTTGAACGGGGTAGAGACGAGGCGGCGCTGTCGGCTGTGTCGCGGAGCAAGCTCAGCAAAGACATTCGTCGTTAGGTGGAACGATTAGGACTTACATTCGCAGTTCAAGCTTTGGAGGTTCGCGTAGAGCGAAAGTCCCAGACCAGCGCAGGCAAGACCCGTAGCTGTGCATCTTATGGCAGCTGGCGTTCTTCTAGCCGCGAAGGGGTTAATCAAGGGACGCGAAGATGCAGCCCTAGGCGTAGACAACAATGGGGTTTTCCACAGTGGGCGTGTTGCTCCTAGTAAGCTATGACGAAAGAAAGTACGATGAAGGGCTACTCGGTGCAAGAATATATGCGTGTACAACGATGCCATGGATGTCTCGGTGAACGCGTGAACGCGTTCACGTCGCGCGCGCTGCGTGCTGACGTCAGACTGTACTGTACAGCTATTCATCACTTGCAGCGGTAAGCACTCATCAATACACCGATGCTATTCATTCTATTGACTAGTCGGGTCGTAAAAGGGCTTGGTGGTGATCTATGCCATTCGCACATACCTAAGTTACACAGTGCATTTAGGCAAGATCTGTCACGTGGTCCACGGGCACGACTGCTAATGCCCGACGTTTAGACCCAGGCGGGTTATTCCTTCCCTCTCAACTAGCATGATACGTGACATGGTCTGATCGGAACTAACCAGGTGATCGATATCAAGATGGTTTGTCCGTCGGACAGTGCGGTTACAGCGACACTAGACTGTTGGTGATAACAATATTGGTGCCATTTCGGAAGAAAACAACTCTGTATATAATACGATGACATGGCCGTCAAGCGGTGTTAAGCCAGGAGAATATATCACTTTCGCTTGCATCGTACTGGTAGGTACTATACTGCCAGAAACCTGAGATACAACCATCTTGTCAGTAGGTCTCATCTGCCAGTCCAGCAACATGGAAATCAAGATGGAAATGCTCCAGTCGTCGACTTTGATCCCGGCCACTCGGCGGCGATGCGGAGTCTTTTGCTACTTTCACCGGGAGGTGTTCATGAATATAATACACCGTTAACAGGTCCATGTGTTTGTCAAGACACGCTTTTTTGCTGGTCACGGGGACGGGCAGGGCGGCCACGGGTTAATAGTTCAACCAATTAGGTTGAAAGGTATAACTATGTGGTCCCTATTATTAGTATGAACAGGAACGTACTAAGCCCGTTGCTATTTTGACCACATGCAATAGATAGATTTGGTCAGGTCAGATAAGCATGACTGGCTTGAGCGGCTCCGCGGTCGCCGAGAACCCCAGAGCAACCCGAGCGAGCGCATCGTCCCAAGAGCAGAGACGCCGTTGAGTTTCCTGGTCGCCATCACGATTCACAGCCAAAAAGAGTCATTGCTTATGATTTTTTGGAGGCTGTGTACCACGTTCATGGATATCACAGATTGTTGTCACCGGGAGTGCACTTTCACATGAACAGTAGAGGATGCATGCGTATGTACACAACTGCGTGTAAAGGCTGCGGAGAGATGTCATGACTACTCGACCCCATGGGGCGAAATGCATCACGAACAGAAGCATTGCGAGAAGCACCCACACTTGGAGCTGATGTATACGTGAGTAGGACAGTTATATTATCACAGTACAAACAAACGGTGCCGC
>QFDW01000734.1:0-13032 GCA_003315895.1 Lactifluus rugatus | reverse complement strand
GGGATGGGTTCTTTCCCCTATACAACAGTCGTGTGGTGGGGGTGTTTGGTGTCCAGTTCCAGTTCCAGTTCCAGTTCCAGTGGCAATGTGTTGCCTATGACGTCATCATTACCTCGATAGCACGTGTGGCCTTCCCGATCATGTGAGCGCGAGACCCTCGTTAGACTGTAGCACGACCGTGACCCGGGTACACAGGCTCGCTCGGTAACTATCTCTCCATCTCCAAACAGTTTTAAACTCCAAGGAATTGTCATGGCCTGGGACTCCGCGGCGGATCGGGCGTTTCTATCGCCGCAACGCCGCACAATAATATTACGGATTCTCCGATCCGCGGCTACGGAAGACTTTAATATCCTGGTTCCCTCTGCGACCAGTACAACGAACTCGATGGTTCGCTCTCGTCCACTTCTGAGGCTTTCTCTACTTTATGAGCTCATCACCCTGGTCTTCCGCCTTCCCTACTGGCTCGTGCGGAATATACATCGATCGTTCCGAGGGAGACCTTCGTGGACATTGCGAAAAGCTATGCACGTCGAATTCCAGCGACGCATGTGCGTAATATCAACCAGGCAAAGCGTTTCACTTGCATGCAATGTAGTCATTACTTATCATCCTGGCTTTCAGGTTTTGTGACCTCGCCGCTGTCGCGGACCACACCAAGGTCACTCAAGGGTCCAACGTCAAGCATGTATGGCTGAATCCAACCCCAGACCTACTGAACAGCCAGCTCAGCACATGGGCGTCTGAAGCGAATGTCACCCCAATGCGTATTCCGGGATATTGGTTTGACGAAGAAGGCGCCAATACACACATCGGAGCCAGCCCGCGCCCTTCTGAAAAAGTCATCTACTCGCTGCATGGTGGAGCATACATTTTTTGTTCCGCAAGCCCCAATGATGTCCATGCCTCCGTTGTTCACGGGCTACTGAAATACTGCAAGGGCGTGCAACGCGTCTTCGCGGTAGAGTATCGCCTCTCACGCGCCGCACCCGAGGATACACCGGCGAACGCGTTTCCAGCAGCGCTACTGGATGCGCTCGCAGGATACACCTATCTCGTGCAATCTGTCGGGTTCGCCCCTCAAGATGTCATCATCGAGGGTGATTCCGCTGGAGGTAACCTCGCCCTCGCGTTGACGCGCTATCTCGTCGAAAACGCTGGTCTTGCGGGCCTCCCTGCGCCACCAGGCGCACTGCTTCTCCTTTCACCATTGGTCGACCTCTCCTACAATACCCCGCTACCAGGCTCGCGCGCAGCGGCGAATAAAATTGTGGACTACGTTGAAAGCCCCAAGCTCCATGACTACTCGCGACGCGCGTTCCTTGGCCCATGCGACCCTCTCGATCCTTATATTTCACCTGGAAGCAATGACCCCCGCATGCCGTACGTCTCATTCGACGGTTTCCCACGCACCTTGGTTGTTGCAGGTGGCGCAGAGGTTCTCATTGATCAAATTGGCGTATTGGTGGAACGCATGAAGAGTATGGGTGACAAGGTGACATATTACGAAGCGCCTGACGAAGTTCACGACTACCTTCTGTTCACGTGGACTGGGACGGAGCGTGTAGCTACGTTCCAGGTGATCGATAGATGGTTGGAAGCCTCGTAAGGTTTGTTCCCACGTACACTACACCTGGCTCTCGGTAGCAAAATAGCAACCGATCTTGTGCGTGTGAAAGAGGCTCCGAATGTCCACGTGATATACCTTGCTGCGCGGTGGCCGGTGGCGCTGCCCCGCGCTACGCCGTGACGGGTCATCATGATATTTGATGAGCTTCATTCTATTCAGCCCCGTCAGTCGTTACTCAAGAACATGGGAGTCGTGAGCCAATCTCGGGCAGTAATACCCTTTTCATCTCGACAACGTGCCAGGTAGCCCATCTCCATGCCCTTGTATCAGGTTGCCCCGAGAAAGTAGTCACGGTGTTCTTTCACTTGGTGCACCTCTATGTTCGCTCAAGCTGGCTTCTGTTCGAATCCATCCTTGCCAGTCTTGGCTCTCGATCACAAGACACCTGGACAAATGGCAGCATGGCTGTGGCGCAAGGGCAGCGCGGAGATTCTGGAGAAAGATCCTAAGCACGATTGACTCTAGTTGCATCAGCATCCAGGGGCAGCAGATTGTGGTGCTGCTTCCTTGGGGTTTTGTGCCTCGAGATTCGGATGATAGATAGTGGTGATTGGAAGAGATTGGCGCTGCCCATCCCAGTGGAGGTGTGACTTCATCGCTGAGCTCTATACATCTATCTCAGAGGATCGCCTGTGTCTTGTTACCGTGATACTGGGCGGAAAAGGCACGTTTCCGGCGCCGCCGCCGGTGCTGATGAAAACCCAACAACGCCGCCTTGCTCCTGCTGCAAGTGACCGGGCTTCCATTCCCAGGACAACAGAGCTTCTAAACGTTCTGGAATATCGAGCGACTTCTCGTCATATAACTAGCGTGGTTGCAATGGGTGTTTTTTTGTTACGCTTTGATCGGTCTTAGCCCTGAGAGTATGGCCTACCAACGCAGTGCACAACAAGTTGTCGATATGCACTCGTCTAAAAAGCCGGAATGATTGGACCTGTGCCACAAACCCATATAGGAAAGAGAGGATGTGCCCCTATTGTGCACCAAACTACGGTAGACTGCTTTCCCTTACCATCGGCAGAGACTTGAGCCCGACTCGGACATGCGTTTATCTCCTTGGGTCGTTGTCACTCATCGTATCGCTACTCAGAAACCTTAATTGTCTGAGCCCCAGTTTACCATGGCAGGTCATGCAGCTCTGAGCTAAGCTATAGTTAGGAACAAGTGGCACTGGCAGTCAGATATAGGAATACGTAGCGAATGTAACTCGGGGTATATACTAGATGTACAATGGGGCCCGCTACAAAAAATAAAAGTCCATCCGATGTACAATCCCAAACGAGAGAACACAAACCAGAATAAGGATATCACCGCGGACGAGTCACTATCCAACAACTGCTGATACGAACCCAACTGTTTAAATCTCTATCAACCAATCAAACGGTATTTTGAAAAGAGCTGAGGCTTGAGGGGACATATTCGCCGCTCGGCTTCGACTTAATCCGAAGCATGGGGATGTCGGGGATAAAGTGCTGGCCAGCATCCGTGTAAGATGCCATACTGTACCCAATACGCACTTGTGTATGCGTAGGCTCCGAAGATGATGCTGGACCACCGACAAGCCTTCTGGAAGGCGTATTCGACAGCCCGAGAGCGACGCGGATGACAATAAGTGATGGCGCGATGCCCTGATTGCATGGAGTGGATGTGAGTGTGTTTTTGATCTCGGATATGTGACCATTACTTACGTAGATCTGAACAGCAATCACCCCGACGATGCCCTGCGCCGGATGCCGGATAGCGAATAGGATGACGAAGATGAGCTGCACTGCCAGATAGAGCATACCGCTCTCGATAACTATGTCAATCACAGCTCGGCCACTTCCTACGGGGAAGTATGTGCCCGGCATGTCGTGCGTGTTGCGAGGGGAGAGGTACCAGATGCGCCCGGCGATGAGGCTGGTCACAAAAACGTTTGTGCATAGCGGAAGAGTGAAACCTGCTAGACCCAATGGTTCAATGGATTTAGGGGCAATTGGCGAGGTTGGGTCCAAGCGTAGCAGTAGACGAAGAGCCTCACTGATACATGCTGCGACATGACGTGGTCGGTGAGTGCTCATGGGTCGAAGGTACAAGTGATACGAGCACTTACCTAACCCCCCAATCGAGGTGAGACATGGCAAGATGATGACCCAGTAATTCCTGGACCACAGTAACCAGCAGCGGTAGATTAAGATAAGTTGACCGGTGAAATCCGTGACTGCGATGAGGAGATCAGCACCCATGAGCACGTTTGTCTCGTTTGCAAACCCATTGACTCCTGTGGTTTCCTGGGGAATGTTCAAAAACTGCGTGACTTCGACGCGGCGGACATACCAGGACTGTGTAGAAATGGCTGAACTCGAGAGCAAAATGCGTGGAACAACCCATATACAAGAGGACACTGATAACGAAGATGGGTTTGTTGGGGCTACTCTGGCGATCCGAACGCTTAAACATTATATAGATAGACACGATAAAGAGGATCGTGTAGCATCCTAGATAGCTATGAGCTACGAAGAGTCTCCTTGTCGCGTACGGCGAACGCACCATAAAAGAACGCCTCGCATCCGAAGCCAGCCAAGGCCGCCATGTCATTGTTGATCGTCATGATGGTGGCAATGCGGGGAATTTTTAGTACGGAAAGGAGGGTGTGATCTAGAAATGCATATAATGGATAGATACATAAATAACAGCCGTATCTTTCCCAATTTAATCTTACCAGGGAAGTCGGACCTGCGAAAGCGTACTGGCAGAAAGACGTACAACCATAGAACCAGGCACTCATCGTCTCTTTTAAAAGCTTCATGTCGGGGAAATCCACCGTGCGCCGGGGCCCAATTCAAATGATAGCGTGCGATGAGAGAGATGTTGTCAGTCACATCCGGTCCTTACTGTGCATAAAGCTTCATACATTACAAATACCTCCGGGATGTCAGAGCAGGCTGTGGCTGTGCCCCGGAACCGCCACATAGCCAATCTGACAGCCCTTCTTCATGTTTTTTTTTCTACATCACGACCGCAGCACTCGACCCGCAGAGCGCTACATGTCCCGATAAGTTCCGCTACTAGTTGACCCAGTTCGCGTCAAGTCTATAGTACATATCCACTTGACTCACGTAGATGCTTGTGCGACATTCGAAAGCCTGTTGTTTTGCGATGGCAAGGGATGGCAGGAACACAGGCAAAGCATTGTCTAATGTGACACCCCTGACTCGGTCCAGCCCTGACTGTTGACAGGTAAGGAGGACGTTGCGAACTTCACAGACCCGGGCGAATCTCAGCTCCATGTGGTGGCTCTACGGCTCGTCTGGAACCTCTACCCACGGAACACTCGAAAGAGAATATTTGTGCTCCTTGGCTACGCCGGCTGATTCCGTGACGGTAATCTTCATTCTCTATCGGATTGTAACGTCGACAATCCGTCCCCTGTCGATGCAGACATCTCCTTTCGACATGAGAGAAATACGGATTTCCCGTATGGCATGCGAGGGGGAACAAAGACATATGTGATGCCATTAGGTCTGTCGGCAGGATCTCATCATGTGACAGATCAGGGCTACTACTCGTACGTATACGATGCGCCAGCGCGATCGGAGTAACATTACAGGACTCGTCTCCATCGCAACGTACAGATATAATGAAGGGAGGGGGTTATGGGCGCATGCTTCCTCGTCCGCCCGGCATTTTGGGGCTCGGGTCAGCAGGTGCAATTTCCAGGACCAGAGGTTCCAAGTTCGCATTTCTTATGCACCTCGGAGAAGGCAGCAAGCAACAAGGGATCTAGGAATTTATGCATACACCGGATGGAGGGGGTTTAGGCAGTGTGTAAATGGCAGTATGGATGAAACATCGCCATGCCATTCCTTGAGTTGGCTTGCCCTTGAGAACGAGTTCATGAAAGGATTCCAGGTGTGCAGTGCTAGTATTTCCAACGTTGCTCTGTCCGTCGTCTTAGTTGGGTCCCGTCATTTAGACCACGTTCCACAGAGAGTCGTGATTGGTGGATACCCTGGCTATGGCTACGACAATCATCATGATAGGTCATTGATGGGCGCGGCGCAGCTGCCATTCTCTCGGCGGTGTAATGATGAACTTTATCATATATTATGAGCGCCTTGTGATGCGCAGCGCAGGTGAGTTGGAACGGTGCCTGAAGAGGAAAGGTAAGGTAAAGCAGTGCAGGAAAGCCAACGACGCGGAATTCGACGACTACGAGAAGGAGAGAGCGCCGCTGCGAGAACCACTGGCAGGGAAGGGTACCTAAGGCCGGGGTGGTTTGAAGCGAAGCGGGGGCTAGCGATGGTATCTTCTTTGCTACAACTTCATTGCACAAACTAGGAGTTCTAGAGACGTACGTCTGGATTGACAGGTCTGAGCCCCTCTTTGAGGCACAATCAAGGACTCCCTGTATTTGCCTAACTGAATCCCGGTCATAACAAGCTGCGGTGCACTTCCCTAGGCCTACACGGCCCCGCCCCAACTCCGGTTGTTTGCCCCTGCCAACTGAAAATGCTGCAGCGGCAGAGAATACTGCACACAAAGTCAACAGTCGACATTTTTTACGACAGCGTGTAGTTTGTTGCCAACATATTCCAGTTGGGAGACGCAAATGGAAATTGTGTTGTGCCCGCTCGGAAGTCTGCCTTCCCCGGTAGAGTAAGTCCCTTCTCCAGGCCAGCATCCAGAACATGTCCGAGTCGTCCTTCTGTCCGTCAAAGGCAACAATACTCCATACCAACCACAAACTCTTTTGTAAGCCTCTTGAGGCTGTCAGGCTGAGTCGAGACGAGTTTATAGAAAGTACACATAGGTGGCACCCTTTATGCTTCCCCTGGAGTGATGGTGTCCCGTTACGGTGCCAATAGGCCTGTTCGTGCTGTAGACATAGTTTTGTACAAAATTGGTACGGCTGTTGGTACGACCGGGCTGCAAACCCAGAAGAACGAGGATGAAGACTAGTGCAAAATAGACACTTCCTAAACACGAGAGAATGTGGTTGTGCGTTACAACACTTAAGATCACGTTCTGCAGAACAACGAATGTTTTTATCGCAATTCGTTTTCTATGTTACATTTTTGCAGAAATCACGTCTCCAAGGCGTAGAAAGGCGCAGCAAGCTCAGAACCAGCACAGGCTCTAAGCTGTGACAGCAATTCGCTCTTGCGCCTCGTCGAAGTGATTCTTTCGTCGTATCGCGGTCGTGTTTGTGGTGTGTTGGGTGTGCCTCACCTTGACCTTTTCCGCTCGGCATTCAGTAACAAAGTCGGTAAACATCTACGTCCCATACATCAAAAGCAAGGTTATCTCAGGGCAAAACAGCACAAGTACCTCCATGGTGTCAAGAGGCCCACCAGCGCTCTCAGGATGGAACTGTACGCCCCATACGCGACGGCTTGAACCGGATGTTGACTTGATGCCTTCTACCGACGAATCGTTGCAGTTGATGAAGAAGGGCTCCCACCCCTCCGGGAACGGGTCCTGCAGTTGCAGTGCATACTGATGATTTTGGCTGCATCATGTCAGTAACAGTTCATCATGACGGGAAAAAGCAGAACTAAAAACCTTGTGACGTAAACCCTACCAGCCCGAATAGACCCCGAGGATGCGAGTGCCAGCACAGGCTGGTTATGTCCCCGGTTCCCGAATGTCATACGATACGCATCGAGCCCCGCCGCCATACCGATAATCTGGTGGCCCATACAAATCCCGAAAATAGGTTTCTGCCATTCATCCAGTGTGGTACGGAGCTTCCGAGCCGCGGACCAACAGTGTTGCGGGCTGCCAGGCCCATTGGACAAAAACAGACCATCAAATTCATCGCGGATCGCATTGAAGTCGTAATTCCACGGCAAGACAGTGACCGCCGCGCCACGCCGCACAAGCGCCCGCAAGATATTAGCCTTGGCGCCAAAGTCGAGCACGGCGATCTTGACATCGCCAGCTGGATTGAGCACGTAGGGCTCTCTTGTCGAGATCTGGTCAACAAGGTTCTCCTGGCTGGGATCCCAATACTCATTCTCCGCAGGGGGCGACAAGGCGGCATCGTCTCCGACGGCAAGACGGCCAAGTGTAGTACCTTGATCACGCAACAGACGGGTAATCGCGCGAGTATCGACACCCGTGAGGCCTGGAACGTTGTACCGAGAGCACCAGGCATGGAGCGACTCGATCGCGGTGTAATGTGAAAATTTTTCGGCCACGTCAGCCACGACAACTGCAGCACATTGGACGCCAGATGATTCGAGCACGACGCCAACGTTGCGCGAGTCGCAGGGAGCGATATTATGCGGAACGCCATAATTGCCGATGAGTGGTGTAGTAAAGACAAGAATTTGACCACGATAGGACGGGTCCGTCATGGACTCGGTATCTAATGTCGGATAAGAAATTGGGATATTGAAGGGAGAATACCCGTACACGATGTTATAGAGGTAGAAAAGACGGTTTCGCCATAAATGCTACGCGGTGTGCCGAATGAACGGCCAGTAAACGACTGGCCAGTTTTGAAGTGGAGGACAGCTGGGATAGACTCGGATGAGGCAGCACGGGTAGCAAAGCTACGATATATGCGGGATGCACGAAGAATGGGGCGGGCGATCATGGTGCGCCTTTCTGACTGCTTACTTCAGTAGACGGGGAGCGAAAAGACGAGGTCACTGAGATAGCTGTGTTTAAAGCATATAAGTCAACAAAAAACGGTGAGGAAAAAGTTATGTGTACTCGTCGCGAGTAAACTTGTTGTAAGTCATATACCAGCGGGATGTAGCCCGATAGATAGGGTCAAAAGTCAAGGTCAACGTAAGAGTGAAAGGCTCCAAAGACCTTTTTATGTTTTTCTTTCTTTTCCCGCGCTCCACGTGGGTCACCCTCATATGATACTCGTACGTACTACTACCGTACTGTACTCCGCCTTTCAAAATTACGTTCCAACTTCTGGTGAGGCCCGCAGGCGAGCTTAACGATATCCTTGCTTGCCAGTGAGTCTGGAAACCACTTCAAGAGGAGGCGCTGTGTGGCGAGGTAAGATTGGAGAAGATTATCAGCTTATCGTAGCCATCGTCCTGTTACCCAAGGAATTTCCCAGCTTGAGAATGTGGATCAGCGTTGAAGAGGGCAAGCCGGGCTGCCAGCGAGCGCTACGCTAGTGGAATCAATGATGGGAAAATGGCCGATAATCATATGATCATATACAAGTGCATACAAGTACACACTCAGGCCTGCCCCCTTTCTCTCCTACCCCCGGCCTCGTACGCATCTCCACTGCGTCCACACTGCGAGGAAATATGCCACTTTCAGAGTATGAGAAAAGAATAAGGGACCATGCCTTACTTATGGGTATCGCGTTCCTCATTTTCTTGCCACTTGGCCTCCTCATCCCAAGGTACCTGCGTACCTTCACCAACCGGTAAATCAACCAAATACTCGTCGTAGTCGAAAGCGACTCATACTCCGTGCTTCGTAGGTGGTGGTGGTTACATTGGATCATCAACTTCCTTATCTCTGGCCCGCTCATCTTCGCTGGGTTGGCAATGGCCGCAAGAGCCCAGAACATCATCCATTTGCGCATGGATCACCACAGGGTATGCCTTCGTTTCGTACCGAAAACTGACTATGTTTGACCCTCTATGATCATCATATCGAACAGAGAGTCGGTCTAGCGATTGTTAGCCTGTACTTTGCGCAATTCTTGTTGGGGGTCTTCATTCACTTCGTTCGCGTCCCGTTCCTCTTCGTCGCCCACCGTCCTCCGCAGAACTATCTCCACCTAGCGTTGGGCTTAACCATCCTCGCAATGGCGGGTTATCAGGTCTGCCTCTTCCTGTGGAACTGCGCCGAACGCTCTCTTTCTCACTTCCGGAAAACAGGTTCACTACGGCCTTTACTACGAATGGCCTCTCGCGACTGGGGATGTTCATCCGATCAAGGAATCAGCGAAGCATGCTTGGCTGGCGCTTCTCATCGTAAGCGTGCCATCCTTCTGTATACCAAGATGTTGATATCACTTGAATAGATCTTCTGGTCATTGTACGGAATCGGGCTGATCTTTCTGCCTCGCCAGTACAGACAAGAACGAGAAGGCCACTTATTGAAACAAGACAAAGAAGCCTCGTAATATATATCCCCTAGTGACCACCGTGGATTGGGACAACCTGATGATACTTTGAGCTCTCTCCTATGTTCCGTTTTCCCTGTTGGGTATTATAGTATACTTCTTTTCAATAAAAGTATTTCGTTGTTAGGGTCTTGAGATGACGTAATTAGAGCTGTGCAGTGGTGTTCGCCGTCAGCAAGTACAGTAGAACGACAACTTGCACAGGCTCATCTTCATCCCATTTCGAGAGATGAGCTTTTGGGATGCTTCGATTGCTGCTGCAGGCACAGGAACATCAACACCACCTCTTCAGGCGACTGGGCAAACTCCACCAAGTCTAAACGAAGAGGTTACTGAGGTCATCGGTCAGATTGGGCGGTTTTGGGGAGGCTTCAGGAAGCAGGTGCGTTCACTCCCTGCACCTTCTTGAATGCTTTAATATCTGCATCTTTTCTCATCTTTAAAAGAGTCAGAGTGCCATCCAAGCTGCACGTAAGGATCTAGGAGACTATGTTTCACAAGCGCAGCAGGGTCTCAACAAGCAGTTTGGTACCCTCTCCGTCTCCTCCCCCGCTCCAGCCTCGGACACTGGTGCCCACCCTACCGACGCATCTTTGTCTCACGATGTAACTGATGCCGCCGCAACTGACGGTGAAAGCTCAGCGTCCTCGTCCACTTCAGCGTCTACCGCTTCACTCCCCGAGTCACAACGGCAGCAGCAACAGCAACAGGAGGAGCTGGCACAAGCACCCAGTGCACAGCCGACTATTTTCACGCGCCTGCAATCCTCACTTCCTCCCGACCTTCTCACCACCCTCCGCGACACCATCCCGGACACCGTGCGACACGCGCAAGGACGCATGGACCTTGCACAGGCAGCACAGTCTCGCATGCAGGATGCCGCCACGCGCGGAGAAGAGCTGCTGCGCGGCGCGAGCATATTCCTACGTGATGCCGTGCGCGTCGTCCCCCCCGACGCTACTACCTCCTCGAACCCTACCTCCATACCGACACCACCTGTGCACGAGGGTGCCACCACGCCACGCGCAGAGGCGTCCATATCCGTTGTCATTCCCACTACCCCTGCAACGCGTCGTGATGCCCTGCTGCGCGCGTTGCGTGCCAATCCGGCAATCCTGCGCGTTGACCCTGCGGGTGAGGAACGGTCAGCGGAGCTCTTCCTTTCATGGGCGAAAGCCGGCGCGGACGCAGCACATGATGAGACGCGGCGCGAGGCCGAGTTGGTTGCTGACGATGGTGTGTTGGTGAATACGCACCAGGCGCTGGGTGAGTTTGGCAGACCCTATTCTCCGAGGATTACGGACCAATGAACCTATGGTGGTGGAATGCAGTGCCGGAGGTATTGACCGAGGATAACTTTTGGATCCGATACTTCTTCCGCGTATACCAAATAAATCAGGAAGACGAGCGGCGAAAGGCCGTGCTTCAAGGTATGTATAACGCTCGCCGTCCCAGCTGTGACACAGGCCGTTGATTTTGGCACTGTAGGTGCTACGGAACAAGAGGACGACTTTAGCTGGGAAGATGAGGACGAGGACGCGGCACCGAAAGGTGAACCGTCGCCGCCGCCGCCCGTCGCACCCATCCTGAATCGCGATCATGTGCCTGCTTCTGCCACGTCTGGGGCCACAAGTCCACAGCGTAGCGATGACAGCTTTGATTTCGTCTCTTCTGGACACACAAGCGTGACAGGCGACGCTAGCGCTACGCACGTCAAAGCGAAAGAATCATCGGCTGGTAATGATAATGATGGAGACGAAGACGGGGAGGAAGATGATAAAGACGATGAAGATGAAGACGAGAGTGACTGGGAATGATAGGCTCTAGATACTATATATGTCGTATGTGAGACCTGTTGCGTACATATGTGACGGTTATGCAGTGCTATCTAGTTCTGGATCTCTCCGAGAGGGCTCGCATTAGTGCGACCAAGTGCGTACGCTACCATAGATAAATGTGACACGGTGGATGACCAGCTAGATCACGAGCCACAAGCACGACATGTTTGATGTTTGTCCCCTGGGGGGTGACGAGGCCTGTGAGGCGCGTCCCCGCCTCAGTGGGATTCCAGGTGTAATAAGAGACAAGGTTTGTTCCGGTCCTAGGCAGCTACAGTCCAAAGACCCAGCTCTGGCAGCCCAGACCACGTCAACTATGTTAGACCTGAATAAATCTCGCGATCTTGGGTATCTCGCAAAGGACGACCTTTTTTTCTGAACTTGCCCCGAAAAAGACCAAGACGGGGACCTGCCCTAACGTCAGCATCACATCAACTGCTGATAACGTTCAACCTGTAGTGTCACACACCCACCAGGTCTTGTACTGTATTCTCTCAACAAATGCCAAGGGGTGCATACTCTCTAAAATCTGTCAACAAATGGGACACTTCCGTTCATCGAAGATGTCTTGAACCTCTTGGCAAAATTCAAGTGTCCTTTTTTTTTTTTTCCGGACTGCCTTGTCTCTTTGCGCCCTGTCGAGAGCCAACGAATTCGGTTGTATATAAATGGGGAAATGGCCAGAAATCAACTTTTTTATTTTTATTTTCCCCATTTGGGGGTTGGTCAGCAAAGCAGAAAAAGGGCCTTTGATGATTCGTCTCGCTCGATAATTCGGTTGTACGGTACCGTCTTGAGAAAAAGGTTGCGCACGGGGGATAAAGAGATTAGCCCGAGGAGAGCTGACCTGCATGACCAAATCACACCTGCACCTCGAAGGGTGCTTCGTAATGCGCAAAGGGCCGCGGGGATTAACATATTAACACCCTCAACTTGTGAGTTTTCCCAGAAAGAACACCGAGCTTCTTTGACAGCCTCCAATCAGCTCAGGCTCATAACGCTCAGCTCGTTCGCGAACAAGGGCCATTCAGGTGGAACTGAAATCCTTTCATTTTCCCAACACACACGCATCATGTGGGCGCGCGCTGCCTCATCCACAAACTCCTCTTCCCATCAATGCATCATTCCCCGTGTGGCGTCGGGGCGCCTCTGGGCGTGTGCTCTGTAAGCCAAAAAAGTTCGCGATATAACCGGATGGGCGACTGTTCAGCGACTGGGGGGAATTGAATTCAGAAGTTATTTCATCATTGGGCGCCCACTTTGGAGCTGCTCCAGTTACTGTATCATAATAGATAGTGTGTTTCAAGGGAAGGTGGTGTCACTGGTTCCCTTGAAAGCTGGAGCCAGTTCTCGTGATCGGAGGCTATTGTGCAGGTCGAACTAGAACTCATCGGGCAAGGAGCTACGGCACCAAGGACCCTAGTTCTTCATACCGATCTGATGCATACACAAAACTGCAGGGTACGAAC
>QFDW01000713.1:0-13732 GCA_003315895.1 Lactifluus rugatus | reverse complement strand
GTGGGGGGAAGCTGAGTGGACGCAATTCTTGGCGCAGAGGGTTGTAGTTTGAAAGGTTTGAGAGTGGAGAGGTACTATGTAAGATAGTAAAGACGTTGATTGTTTGGTATGACTGAGTTGAAAATGACAGAGTTTTTGCAACCCAAGCCTTATGGTGGACAAAGCAGTTTCTGGAGCATTCTTCGAATGGACTGGGGTTCCACTGTTCCTCTGCTAGATCTCATGACCCGACCCAATAACTTGTTGATGACATTAGGAACTCCTCGACGCACAGCATCCGCCTCTTCTGGCATGTCAGTTATAGCCTGCAGACACAGTTGTTCAAGGAAGTCGTCCGCATGTACAGTCAAGAGGCCAAGATGCTCGGCTAATTCTGTCGGAGCCTCAGAGGATGGATGATCGAGCATATGTCGCAACAATAATTTCCCAGACGAGCCTAAGTTTCTGTCAGGAGGCCCAAAATAAACAATATTAAATCGTATTGTCACTGTACCAGTTATGACGCCGTTTTGAACAATATCGATTAGACCTCCCATTTGCTCCAGCGACACAGGATTTTCGCAAAACAGTATTTTTCTTAACGTCAGTTGCCCCAAGAGTTCGTGTATTATCCTTCATCGTGCAATTGAGTTGTAGGGCCGGAGTCCGAGTCACGAAGCAATAGAATGGCGCACCAGTTGACTACGGTTTTCGAGTTGCGCCCGTTGGACAATGCCTCGAAGTATGTGACAGCTCCAGGGCCCCGCTGACCGTCAAATCCAACCTCATTTCCTGCATCAATCGCCATCAGAACATCAATGTCCTGTGGGGCGAGGCCGTGACGGACTAAGCGTTCCTTAATCTCGTGACCAAGTGCGGGCATCTCTTTGCGAATCGATGTGATATACTCCTGCCGCGCATCAAATGAGGGTATATGTCGTTTCGATGGAAGTTTTCTCACAGGTGTTAGCAGCAAAGGGGGGAGGTTAGGATCAGGCATATAGCGATAATCCGGAGCATCCTCTTTACTTCGTAGCGTAAATGTTTCCCCCGTATCCTCATTGAAACCACGCGTCTCTTGTTGTACTGATCCGCTGGTTTCTAGGATACCAATTTGCCTATGAATCTCTGAGCCTGATAAGCGTAGAAGGTGAGTCTTTCGAGAAAGAGAATCAGATCGGTTTTAATTTTAATCACCGATTGCCACTATCATGAAGCGGACACTATTAAGATTCTTGATTTCGCATCGTGTTCCAAGTGATTGACCTGGGCGGTTGACAGACACATTCACATCACAGCGTAAAGATCCCTGACAGAATGAACCATGCCTCGTTGGCACGCCATCAAGGGGTCCACCACTTACCTGCTCCATGTTTCCATCACTGGCACCAATCGATCTGAGCACAGCCTGCAGGGTCCGAACGTATTCGCCAGCTTCTTCTGGTGACCTACGGAAACGGCATTAAGTGTGCACTGTCAAAGTCGTAGTCTCGGTGCCTACCGCATGTCTGGTTTTGATACAATTTCCATGAGGCCTGTGCCTGCTCGATTTAAATCTATTGACGAGAGTCGCCGACGGGGTTCAAACATCGATTTGCCGGTATCCTGATAGCAATCTCACGTAAGTCATGGTTCGGTGTGAAGGTCAGAAACTTGAAGCTACCTGTTCGAGTTGTATCTGTTCGATGCAAACGGAAACATCACTCTGGGGAAGATATACGTGTCCTCCACGTGCTATCGGGTCTAAAACATAGAAATTTTGAGACGAGAATAGCCGATAAGTCGATAATCTGATCCTCACTATAGTGCTGGGTAATCTGGTACCCTGCGGGAAGGTCCGAATAGAAGTAATGTTTCCTATCGAATGTTGATTTTTTTTGAATATTTGATCCAAGGGCGATGGCTGTTCTGAGGGTGAGATTGACGCATGCAGAGTTGAGACGCTAAGAACAGTTATATATGTTCAATCTTTTCTATCTGACCCTCGATAGGAAAGTTGCTTACGGGGAGCGTTCCCGGAAATGCAGCATCATGCGGGGATACACGAGAATTTGGCGTGCTCCCGAGCTCAGGAGTCCATGCATCTGAAGAGGAACAGCTATGTGAGTGTTCGTGTGGCCAGCTATTCCTGATGACTGACGAGAGAATAGTTTTTCCCGAGATTTTATCTGTGCGTGGACCTCAATGCCTATAATGACCTGCCAGCCAGGCCATCGACTGTCGTCCTCGGATGATTTGATGGAGTTCGCTTGACCGGTGGTGCCATATAGCTTGCGAGGTGTCCGTAATGATGAAGTCCGTGATCGAACGAACATGACCGCCTCTTGGCTGAAACAACGCGGCCATCACTGGCACTTTGTGCCCTCATCGTCCACATTTTTTTCACTCACTCACCTTTTTATTTCTCTGGTTGTTATGGTCCGTATACCCACAGATGATCCTTTACCGGCATATACCCCTCATGAACTTGCAATGAACCTCACCGAACCCCATAGCACTCTGTATATATAGCTAATTAGTCTATCGTTTACAACCAACTGACATCGCCCTCGCCCTCCTACGTAGAACGATGAATAGGCGACTACCATCAATGCCTCATTACCTTTTCTCTCGTTCCATAGACGGGTAACAGTTTCCCCCGCCCAATATGGACGTACCTTCCGGGACTAACCTTTTTTAGCGTTTCAGTGCCGGATGTACGCAAAGTCATTCATATGTATGACCTGAACATCGGGGGGGTAGACATTCGGCTGTTCATCACGTTTGTCTGACTTGTTTGCAGCTCGTTCTGGTGCATGACCTGTAATTTATTTTTTTGTAGGATTGAACCTTTGCGCGAGTTGTCGCGCGAGCATGTTTTTTTCCTCTCACTGAAAGCTGGCGCACTTGAACGACCTATTTCTGAACCGACAACTCTCCGGCTGACTGTTGATCCACGAGACCTTCAATTCGTTGTCTTGTGAGTACTCACATTTGGTCATGAAGCGTCGGCTCAGACTTCATAAATCAACAGTGCCTACCCTCCCAAGGCATGTCTCCCACAGGGGTGTTTATATTCACTTCGCGTTTGGCTCCGCGCTGGCGATATCGACCACCGGCTGTTCTCTGAGGACGCCCTGTGGATAGGCAGAGACCCTGACTTTTACTCTATCCAAGATGCAGCATACGCAAGACTGCGCAACGTTACTTCCCACATGCTAGTTTACAAACTTGCCATGGGGAGGGCCCTCGTGGATTTCACCATCAGGTATGCAGCTTGCTCCCCATTCTCCCCAGCACACAAGTACATTCAACTTGCGCATCAGGTGGCGACACATTTTCGGGCAGGTTTACGGCTTGAGCCTCGAATATGATGGCTGCGGGGTTGGCACCATATTGTTCAACGATTTCATAGTCAGCCTGGACTGTCCCCCCGAGCTCTTGGATTTTGTTATCTAGTATGAGATTCGACGGAGTCCAAGTCTACACGTTTTCCATAACTGATTTTATTTTTCAGTACTATTCCTGTCTTCTCCAATCCACGAGGGGCCACCCACCGCATCCGCCTCTGGCTTCGTGTACCTGATCAAGTGGAAAACCCGTCGATGCCGGCTGTTAAATTCATCTATCAACGCATCTGGGGCACAGACAGCTTCAAAGTAGGGAACTGCTTGGACTTTACTGCTTTGGGTCCAAAGATGGTCATGGGCGTTCCCCATGGTGATGGTCCAAGTACCTCAAGTAGACCCAGCGAGCGGTTATTTTACCGCGAATCCAGATTGTCGAGTGTCAAGCAGCCTACATATGGTGAACCCACGGATTCGAGCAAGGAAGGTTTGTGAGACGCAACAACCCGAGCTACGACACTTCTTAACCTTTCCTTCATCTTTATGCCCCATTTTTATGCTTGAACAATGTCACACATGAACTATCATCATGTTCATATTATTTATAAAATCCGTACGAATAGGAGTACATGCATGATTTGTCGCACAAAGTACATGGTAGATACTCTACACCCTGTGGAACGAAAGCTTGCAAAGAAACAGCGAAAGTACAAGCCATAGCAAGGAGTATCGGTACCGTTGGGCCTTTGGGTTGGACCACAATCTTGGCAAGGGTCGGATGTAGCCCCTAGAGATGGAATTGAATAAATCCAAGTCAATGCTGAACCAGAAGCAAGAAGACTCGTCGACTGGTGCATGGACCATAGTTGAGGATGCCCTTCTAAAACAAACCGTAAGGCCGCTCAGGACGCGATCGCTATTGGGCCCTTGTACTAGTTGCGACTGCAACGCTTTCGCTGAAAGGAAGTGGCGGTTGCTGTACGTTAACAGCGTCTTTGATATCCACAGAACACATTGACGTAGATGTAGCGACGACAGCGGCTTGAGGCGTACGAGGGACCGTTGAAACCCCGTTCTCCGCGGGTTTCGCTGCCTGCGTAGAAGGCGGTGTCGAGTCCAAGGCTAGATTATATGATGGCCTTTCGAAGTCACATCAAAACAAGACTAGATTGCGACAAAGTTCCTGTGTAATGCGTACCGCGGCTTCTTCGAAACAGGGAGGTCCGATGATACACTGTTGGCTTTCTCTGTGGGCTAGGTGAAGGTCGCCCCTTAAAATGAGAAAGCTGGTAATCGTCTACTCGCATGCCACGCACCTTCGCCCGTTTCGTCTTTTTCCCAGCAACCGGCTTAAGTTGGCGTTCTCCGGGACCAAACACATTGTCAGGAAGGGCCGAGCTGCAGTAGCTGTGAATCCCAGGCCAAGACAGTGGCACTTCACCTACCCTTTTATGTGTCGCACGATGACGCCCATCTTGACTTCGTCAAATTTATCCCAGCTCCTGACCATCTTAGTGAACTCAGTAGTCGGCCAAGAGATATCGAGTTTCCGAGGAGCCGTTGAGCCAGCTTTGTTCAATAGAAAGAGGAACCATGAGCATCAGGTTTGGTCCTAGTCCTTGCTAATCCACGCACGTTGCTTGGCTTCGATTCCGAGCCCGACGTAAAAAGTCGTCGAATACACTGGTCGTGCACCTTCTATGCCTTCGATGTCCTCAGGTTTCCGTTTTGAGATAGCCTCTGTCAATTCACCCTGAGCAACAAGGCGGACCTCCTCGTCTGACACACAGTATGCTACTTGCTCAAAACCCTTCACGAAGGGGTGAGCAAGAGTTAGGGACTCGACAAGTTCAAGCTTCATGACCAACTGCCGTAATCGAGACTCAACAGTTCCGGCCCTGTAAAGTCACGACGTGAAAAGAATGTGGGGGTATTCCAAAGAAAAGGAAAGATATATACCATTTGATCTGGAGCTCGTGGTCACCAGTTAATGCGACGATTTGCAGGTAATATCGATATTTATGAAAGAAATCGTGCTTTGCGAAAAGCTCAGACCATTCCGCCGTTCCTACAATAACCTTGTCCACGATGTCCGCTCCTGAACTGAAATATTAATGTCGTGTTACGACCATGCAAAAAGATTCTAGTCAAGCCTTTTTTAAACTCCTCCGTCATAACCATTTGCGTCGAGACAGTAACATTATGAGTGGCGCACATAGCAGGATAAGCAGGTGTGATGATAGGCATTCGATGCGCCCGATCGGCAGGGTACAGCTAAGAACGAGTGAGAATGAATGTACATCACCGACTCAAAATACGATACCCTTGGGTTCCATACTCGGACTGGTAGGGGCCCGTCTTCGATTTGTTTAAGGAGGACAGGTTGTGGCCATTCCCTGATAACTGTGAGGTGAGGTATTCAGCCCTGAGAACTTGAGGCACACCATTGATACATGATGATAAAAAAGCGGCTGACGATCGCGCCGGCGACAGCATTGGGATATAATTGGCATATGCGCGCAACGAGCATGGACCAGGCCACCCCGCCGAGGAATCCGTTCACGTTGGAGTAAATCGCTCGTCCTGTGACATAAGCATGAGTTGGGGAAGCAAAAGGCACGCGTTCGAGGTTCATACGAGAAGCCCATAACTTGATACATCGTAGGGCATCACGGAAGACATTGACGTTGGGGACGAGGCGAAGTATCTGATCTGTAACGCGAGAACCTTGACACTTGTCAACGAGGAATACCACAGTTGGAGGGGACGGATAGGATACCTCCTAAACTTCGGATACATCTATCATCCAAATTACGAAGCAAGTTGTCGTCCTGTAATGTTAAATCGTCCGGTATTGACGAAAGCGCAAGACGAGCCATGAGGAAATCGATTGGGATCCCCGAGATCTTCAGTTTGATGATAGGAACGTAGGCATCGGGAACTCCCTGTGTGGGCAAGCTCAGTTCAGGGCTCGCAGGAAGACACGAAGGCCTCACAGAAACCTCTGTCACTCCTTCCGTGTTCCGGAGCATACCTTCGAAGACGTCGAAGAAATCCTCGCGGGAGACGTGCTTCGGAACGACACACAAGGTGTCAATGTCGGATCCAGGGCCATGTACACCCAGACGGTACGACCCAAAAGTAAAGATTTTTCCCCCCGCAGCCTCTGCTGCAGCCTCCGAGAGGCCGTGGGCTTGCGATACAGTTTTGACAAATGCTTTGACAAGAGCTGCTAGACGACCGAGAACGATTTCTCTGGCAGGAAGGAACGTCAGTAAATGCACTCATCGCACTCATCGCGATATCCACGCTCAGGTCGTAGTTGATTAAGCCGTGGGAAGAAAGTCCAGACGCGAAAAGTCCAAGTAAAAAAAAAAGATACGCGACGAAGAATGCAAGTGTGAGTGAGGGTACGTACCTTGTTCTGGCCTCTTCATCGCTCTCCATCGTGTTTTGTCGACGGAGTTCCTTCATGAGGGTAGCAGTCACCTCTTTCTCTCTTTCAGTCGATTCACCGGTCGAAATGGGAGGAGTAACACCGAAATACCTGACGAAGACCGGAACTTAGGATGTGATACCAGTCAACGCATCAAGAAACTTACCCTTGATTGTTATCCATTTGTAGAGTAGTCTATGTAGGTGAGTAAGTAGGGCGACAAAAAAGCCCTTCGGTTGAACGTTGAGCTGTCAAGTTTTGGCTTGGGAGCCGGACGACAAGTTGCAGTGCAGTCAATTCCCCGCGACAGACGGAGTAAGTGCTTACATCATCAGATAACAAATGTGGCAAGTATGTTATAACGACAAAATAATGTGATGTGTCTACGTCTAATATCAAAGAAAAATACTGATAGATACAGTATCCAACGCCGGCGAAAGGTTGCCACAACTACAGGCTGAAGGGTTGAAGTCTTCAGAAGCAAGGCTAATGTAAAATACTAACTATCAAAGACCTGTCGTGGCATCTCTTAGGTCTTCACATAGCCTGCAATGTTGCTTCTCTTCGAATCCGAACTCGCGAGCTGGCGGTTCAACGCCCATCTTCGCGCGAAGAGCGCCGCCACAATAATAGCAATGATACCAACGGTGATGCCAACTGCCAAGCCTGTTTTACGACTTGCTGAGCTATGTCCGCCGGAAGATTTGACCGATACGGGTGTGGACGTGGGAGACGTGGGAAGGGGTGGAGTAAAGTTGCCTGGAATAGGATTACCGCCGTACGGCCAGTAATCGCCACCTTGCGGAGGCTGGACACAAGTCAGTCCCTTGGCGTCTTGCACAGATTGAAACCCAGATTGGATTGTAGACGATGTTACATTCACCGGTTCGATGATGAAGGCGGTACTTGTTGGCGTCGGGTCGGAAGCGGAACAATTTGGCCCACGGGAGCCGATGAAGGACGTGTTATAGAAGAGGGTGTTACCCTCCACAGTGAAGTTGCGCGCGGATGTAATGGCAATGCCATAACCAAATGCACCAGTGAGATTGTTGTTTAGGACGGTGCCCGAATAGCTAACGTTCGCGCCGAAAAAGTCGCCGAACCACGTCTGGGGCCCAATGGCAATGCCGATTCTATGCGACCTGTGAGAAAAACATCACGGGCATGGGGGAGATAACGGACTTGACTATAACATCGTCCACATTATCGCCGTCTGATTGCAAGGCAGCCCTTGAATCGGTGGCAAGGCCCCCGATGATAGTGTTGTTCCGGACGATAGTCCCAGCATAATCACCATTCCATGGTGTCACATCTACCATGTTTATGCCGCCAAGTAAAGTGTTCTAGCAAAGTTGTGAGCGTGCGGTGAAATGGAATAGGCAATCAGTAACCCACATTAACGACCCAGATAGTGTTGTTCTCTACAATCGAGCCGGGAGAGCCGAACAAAACAATACCACCATCCGTCGGGTTGTTGATCAAGTTGTTGCGGACGATGGAAGAACGACAGCTGAGACTGATGCCATCAGCCCATTGCTGATAGGCGTCCGATCCACAGGGACCGATGTCATTGTTCTGGACAATGACGTTATTGCAAAGGAGACTACCCTCCGCTATGTGGAGGCAGGACCAGCTGCGTGGATCGTACGAGTGCACGGACTCAATCAACTGGTTTGAATTTGGACCGCCCATCTCTATATTTGCGCCACCACTAGTCGGAGGACCTCCCGCACGAGCGCCATTAATCTATAGAACGCGAATGAGTAAGTCAAATTTAGGGGTGTGAAGGTACTCTCGCCTGGATATTGCGCAGCTTGACGCCACTACAATTTGCACAAGTACCATCGACAGCGGTGGTTTGGCCTAATCCATTTACGACTGGACCGCTCACCACAAGGGTAGCCCTGGAGCCGTCGGTAGGATAGCCCAAGGTGCTAATCTCCTGATTAGGGGCAGTAAACAGAATTGGGGCCTGAATCATATAATTTGCATTGGGGCAAAGCTGCAGAACAGAACCAGGGCCGGAGGAGTTGAGAGCAATGTTCAAACGATCGGTGACGGTGTTTGCTGGGTTTGGAGAGACGCATTGTGTAGTGGCGTCTTGACGTGACAGAATGGGGCTGACGGTTTGGATGAGCAGCTGTGATAGAGGTAGAAGGCACTATACTTGCCTGGAAACGTGGATACTGTCCCTTTGGAAGAAATTGCTTTTCAAGGCCAGTGCCGAGGAAATAGGCAAGCTTGCGGAGGCTAGAAGATGGAAGAGCATAGAACCAAAAAGTAGTGGACAAGATGATGGTGGCTGCTAATAGGCACTGGGTAAAGACAGTAAGGACAAGAAAGAATGGCAATACTGTGCTAAGGAATGGTAGGGAGGGGGCCGAGTAGCATGTGGGTTTGGCGCGCTGTAAAACCGCGCTGTCGCGGTGAGGTTTCATTATACCGTGTGGCGCACGCGACATGATAATTAGTACATCAATTACGTCATACATTCATTGACCGACCTCAAGACCGACCTCCACGCTCATCCAGGGATTTAAGCAGCGCCTCAACCCCTTTCAAACCATCCGATTTAGTTGCTTCTCGCCTTGCCCTTCTCCTCTCTTTCTTTCGCTCCTTTCTTGCCCGTCTCTCTTCTATCGTCTCATCCTTGTACTTCTCCTTCCTTTTGGATTTTTTGCCTTTCTTTTTGGCCCGTTCTTCCCGCCACTTCTTTAGCAAATAGTCCCGCATGGGGTCGTCAGGGTCAATATCAGGAGTCGTTGATGCCGAGGATTCAGATCCTGGGTCGTCTGCGGAAATTGCTTAAGTGAACCAACAAGTTGAACCCGAGACATTTACCAATCATCTCGGGCTTCGCGTTAAGACTCTGATCTTCGGGTTCCTGCCATTCTCCATTCTCGCCCTTAACTTTTGGCTGTTTGTAATTCTTTACGTGGTCGACGCGTAGTGTCCTTTCGAGTACAATTGCCCCATTTAGATTATCGACCGCGAGTATAGTGGAACGCTGGTCTTCGTACATGAGGAATCCGAAGCCTCTGGTTTTCCCTGTTTCCTTGTCACGGGGGAGATTGACATCGACAACTTCACCGTATCTGAAACAATTAGGGAGACTGGACGGGATGTATAACGAAGTGGCTTACTGGGAGAATATAGTAATGACGTCTCCTTCAGTCAGGTCATAGTGAAGACCTCCAATGAATATGTATGCCGAATCTGATGGATTGTCGACCTGTCACCTCTGACTCCAACGCGGCTGGCAGGAGCAGACGCACCTTTATACTCGTCATGCCAGGAGGCTGCGCCTACACCAAGCATGAGCTCCCGCTCATTTATTTTATTTATCTCTCGCACAACGCTGTGGGAGGTGAATAAGTTATGCCCCCGAGTAACGGAGCTAGTTGAAGTTGAACGTACTTCATTGTGTTTAAAGAGGAGGCAGAGACCGGTATAGGCCCGGGCTCGGGTTCACACGCCACACACGCGATACGTGTGATGCGATTATTTTATTCACTCGGACCGAGCCCCACCACGCGAGCATAAGATACAACAAACCTAACGCCACCCCCCTCAACAATGCCACCACCGTCGCCCCCCCCTGCTCTGCCAACCCATAATTACTCCCCCCCAAATACCCGCATGACTCAGGGAACACCACCCTTGGCCGACAGGCCCCCGAGCGCACACACGCGCTCCCCCACACCCGGGGACACCTTACCTAATAACTATAAACACTATAAACCGAGAAAAAAGCAAATATCAATATAGCTACTCTAAATATGAATGGATTTACTGCCCCATCCCATAACATGTCAGGAATAGATAAATGGTCAATGATCAACCGTACCTTAAACTCCCACAAAATAGCCATTCTAGCCCTACAAGAAACACACATCGATCAGACCTTACTAAGCCAAATACTTACATGCTTCGGAAAGAAAATGGACATCATCCTCTCCGAAGATCCAAACTCTCCACGCACAACGGCGGGTGTGGCCTTTGTAATAAATAAAACCCTGATAGCACCAAAATACTATTCCACATATGAACTATACCCAGGCAGAGCCCTCATGCTAAATATAAAATGGCTCGAATCAGAAGAAACATCATTATTAAATATCTACGCGCCAAATGACAAATCAGATCACCCCCGTTTTTGGGAAACAACAGAATCTACACGCCAAGCCTACCACCTACGTCGACCTGACTTCACTCTGGGAGACTTTAATATCACGGAGGACCCAATTGACAGAGCCCCTGCCCGTGCAGACAATAGCCCCGCCACCGATGCCCTAAGAGAAATAAGACAAATCTGGGATATACGCGACCATTGGAGACACACTTTCCCCGATGACCGAGTATTCACATACCGGGCCAACTCCCCCGCAGGACACACCCAATCCCGCTTAGACCGTATCTATATTGCAAACCGACTGACTAAATACACCAACAACTGGGAAACAACCCCGACCCCAGTCCCAACAGATCACTGGATGGTCTCCGTAAACTTTGCCCCGAAATCTGCACCCTTCATTGGCAAAGGCCGCTGGACCTGGCCACTCTCACTCATAGACAATGAACACATACTAAGATCTATTATTGAAAGAGGCAAACGCCTTCAATCCGACCTGGAACCTCTCATATCAGGAAATGTCGACCGAAATAACATAAACCCCCAACTACTTTGGAAAGACTTTAAACAAGAGATAAAAACCACAACCAGAGAATTAGCAAAAAACACAATCTTCAAACCAGCATCGAAAGTTAAGATCCTAGAATCCAACCTAAAAAGAATCAGACAAAACCCCAACTATGACACTGATGAATCCCTCCGCGCTGAGGAAACTTTCCTAGCAGAACAACTAACACACATGACCAAAATCCAAGCCCGCAATAAAAGAAACCGCCTTCGAGCGGACATCGCAAGCCATGGCGAAAAACTCGGCGGAATCTGGTCCGCTTTAAGTAAAGAAAGAAACCCCAGAGACACCATCTATAAACTAAAAATCCCGAACACAAACCCCACACAATATGAGCGGAACTCCCAACGCATGGCAGAACTAGCCCGTACATACCACGACAATCTCCAACTAGAAAATATAAACCCTATCACCAGTGAGAATACCACAACAGAGTTAGACCGAATCCTAAGTACAATCCCGGAACCTCAACGCCTACAAGAACCCTCTACAACGCCAATGAACCTACATGTCACGGAATGCCAAATTGAACGAGCCCTACAGAAAGCTAAAAATGGCTCCGCAACGGGCCTAGACGGCTGCCCATACGAACTATGGAAAAAACTAAAATCACACTATGATGCAACCACCCAAGAAGGGGAAGACAGATTCAACATAATCAAAGTCCTTGCAATTGTATTCCAAGATATACAAATACATGGAGTCCACCCCGAATCTGACTTCGCCCTAGGATGGATGTGCCCAATATACAAAAAGAAAGACCCATCAGATATCAGCAACTACCGTCCCATTACCCTCCTAAATACTGACTACAAACTACTTACAAAAGTACTCTCCCTACAACTCACAGACTCAATTGAAACCATGATCCACCACGACCAAGCGGGCTTCATCCCGAGACGCTCCATCTTCGATCAGATAAGACTTGCCAAATCAATAATAAACTATGCTGAAATTACTGAAGAGAACGGGGCAATTATAGCCCTAGACCAGGAAAAAGCATACGATAAAATAAGACATGACTACCTCTGGAAGACCCTAGAAAAGTTCAACCTCCCAGCCCTTTTCATCCAAACCGTCAAATCCCTCTACCAAAACGCCTACACCCAAATCGCCATCAACGGTGTCCTAAGTAAACCCTTCCGAATCACAAGGGGAGTACGCCAAGGAGACCCCCTCTCATGCCTAACCTTCAACCTTGCCATTGAACCTTTAGCATGCATGCTCAGAAGCAGCCCGAACCTAAACGGCTACAAAATCCCTGGCCTAAATGATAAGATCATCGCAAGTTTCTTTGCAGACGACACGAACCTCTACCTCAGCCAAGAAGACCGTTTCGACGACGCCAAACAACTCCTTGAATCCTGGTGCCAAGTCTCAGGTGCAAAATTCAACATAGAAAAAACGGAAATCATACCCCTCGGATCCGAACAACACAGACAACTAATCATCTCCTCCAGAAAACTGAACCCACGAGACCAACAACCGCTATGCGACAAAATCCGTATCGCGCGTGATGGCGACGTCATCCGCTCCTTAGGCACATGGATCGGAAACAAAATAAATAACGCCTCACCCTGGGAACCCATCCTAGACAAAATTAAGAACAAACTAAACTTATGGAGCAAATCTCACCCAACCATCCTCGGACGGAAGTTAATAGTCCAAGCTGTTGTAGGGGGACACACACAATTCCTGACAAAAGCCCAAGGCATGCCACCGTCCATAGCATCAGCACTTACAAAACTCAGTAAGGACTTCATTTGGGAGGAGGACTCGTCCCCCAGAATCGCAATTGAAACGCTATACCGCCCCATAGAGGAAGGCGGCCTTAACCTACTAGATATCAGAACACGAAATGAAGCCATCGATATAATATGGCTAAAAGCTTACCTCAATCTCACCACCTCACGCCCTAAATGGGCAACCATAACAGACATAATAATTGACGCAGCTGCCCCGCCCACTACGTCCAAACGCGCACGCACAAACTCATTCCTCCAATCCTGGAATACACCATCCAAAGGACCACGCACCAAACTCCTAAACGATGACATCATAAGAATGCTAACGGTGGCCAAAAAACATAACACCAACCTCGCAGCAATACGCCTATCCCCTCACCTCAAGGCACAACTACCAGCTTGGTACCACCTAGCATCCAAACCACGCCCGCTCACCAACTATGCCACAAAATGTCTCTTAAACAAACACTCCGCAAACACAGTAGCAGACCTACTTACCTCGTCCGCACGGCTGCGTCACACCAACCCAAACACCCCCCACACCCC
>QFDW01000704.1:0-11813 GCA_003315895.1 Lactifluus rugatus | reverse complement strand
GGTCAGAACTGGCGATACAGTCCCGGTGATAATTAAGAGACGAGCCCCGGGACTGGAGTGACTCGGACTGTCGGACGGTCCCGGCAACACCATGACTTTTGACGCTGGCCCAGTCTCTCCGTCCGATCATCGGGCACTGCTTGACAAGAAGCAAGTGGTCTTCCAAATCCAAGTTATCGATTGACAACGCGCTCCGACATATCTCCGGCATTCGCGTGTTATCACTTACGTTACAGGCTGTCCTTCCTTACTAGGCGCCCGTCCCTGACTGTAATCCTATTAGTACTAGTACTGGGCCATTGTCAACACCTGAGCATCAGGAAATTGTGCAAAAAAACTTTTCAACTTTTTGCCCAATTCTAGGTTGCTTTTGAACTTTTGTCCCTTTTGGGGGGCTTTTTCGCTTGTACGAGCTTGTACGAGCTCGTGAGAGCTCGGGCAAGTCCGAAAAAGTTTGCTGTGCCAGGTTTCCTGATGACTACAATAAACCCTATCGTTGCCGCACCCTAGGAAAGGGAATTACTAGCAACTATTGCTGTGGCTTCATACTGGGACTGGTGATGTTCAATCTTCGGCCGCCACTTGCAATAATCGCCGCATACTAGAGCGCTCACATTTACGTAGTCATGGTTTTTTTTTGGCCCTTCTTCCAGTTCAACGATGAAAACTCATCAAAAGATTTGCTTTTATGGCACCAGTTCTTTTCTCCTCCCTGCTAATTCAGTGACAAGTGTATTGCTTATCTTCACCCGTTGTTATGGACAAGTATACGCTCGGCCGCCGTACCATCCTACAGGCAAAAAAGCTACTTTGTAGTTTTACTTAAAGGCTTGCCACCTTTCTTCTTACTAGGCCTCGCACCGTTACCCTAGTCCACTCGCAATGAAGAGCACTTTTCTCGTCTTGATTTCCGCGTCTCTCGTCGTGATTGCCAGTGCTAGCCCATCGGACTCTGTTCTTGCGGCACTCCTGGGCAGACAACTCGACACAACTTTGTATGCGCGGTCGGGTATTGACCCATCCAGCATCTCAAAAGAGTGCCGGCCGCAATGCACAACTGTCATACAAACGCTCGACGTAAGCCCTCTATTTCCGAGTCCCCCAATCCTTGCGCAGGCAAACTTCGCTGCTAACAAAAGCATGTTGCACTGGCGTTGTGGCCTTTGTAGGCCTGCAAGGACGCTTCGTGCGAGTGTACGCAGGCAAACTATGATGCCCTTGGGGTTTGCATGAACTGCCTCGTCGCCCTTGGCCCACCCTTCCTGGGATTATCGCCCGGCGACATTTATCTTGATAGTTGAGTTTGCCCTTTTGTACGCTGACCCCTTGGCCCTCCAGCCTTTGTTTTTTTTTGGTTTCCTCCATCTGTGGGCCTAGGCTGACACCACGCCGCCTCTCGGCATACGTACAGGTTTCGCGACCTCCTGTGCAGAATCGGGCCTCGAGCTAAATGCCGTTCAAGTCACGGCGACCCCGACCGGCGTCTCGTCGACGGGCGACCCGCTCTCGATTTTTGAAGCGCCGACTCCGACCTCTGGATCGACAGCAGCGGTGACGGCCGTAATCCCGCCTTTGATCCCAACGCCGTCAGGGGTTAAAGCCGCGAGCGGAAGCTCCACTAATCTCGACGCATTTTGGGCTGTCTGCATGAGTGGGGTATTCGCCATGCTGAGTGTATCGTTGCTTTGATGCCCACATCAGCAATCTTACAAATCGCTTTTTCGTTTTTCTGCGATTTTCAGCTTTTTATAAGTCTCCGAAAACTTAAAAAAGTCAAAAAGTGGAAAAGTTATTTATGAAAATGAAAATGTACTACCAGCCAAATCTCATGTTTGAAATCACCTTTGTTATACACGAGGATTTTTTACAAGTTGCCCAATTTGTTGTTGTATATAGATCATGTACAGCATGCAGTTTATGGCCTTTTTGCGCTTATTGACTGTTTGGTCTCGTTGAGGTCATCCGGAGAGCAGCCAGCTTTTCGGCAATCTAACGTAGTAAATATTTTACCGCTTTTTTTGCGTTTTTTTTGCGCTTTTCGCGCTTGCACAAGCGCAAAAAAGCGATTTGTAGGAATACTGATGCAGTTTTCCCTACTAGACGATGGGGATATCCTGGGAGCCTATATATTATCGGTAGAAAGTGGGGTTACTTACCGTAAAGGCGACTTTCATGTGTTGTTTTTTCATTCCTTTGGTAATTTATTAACTTGAATAAGTGAAACCATGTGCTGGTGGTCAGTTGGCGCTTAGGGAAATCGGCCTTGCGTAGTTCCCATCTATGCCCATCGGATTGTCCTACTCTAGTGGCTGTCCGTGAGCTAGAGCATGCTCTCCACCACAAGCAAGTCGACAGAGTTACGGCGTCCATGTTCAAGTACCAGACACGCTGCTGTTGATGCGTTGAAAGCGCGAACCATTTCCAATTCCGAGACATTTGATCAAGAGCTAGCTCAGTCTGCGTTGCTGATGTCACCAAAATCGGTACGATGAACTTAACTGGCATCAAGAATGGAAAGCCGAGCTAGACGGTCACAATACAGCAGAATTGCGAACGAGGAGGGCATCTCATATGAGGATGTTCGGGGACTCCGAGAGCTCGGTCTCAAATGGGCAAACAGCTCGGGCGCCTAGCGAGGCCAAACAGAACCGAATCTGAGGGAGGCCGGCGGCAAACGTAACTTACCAGTCATGCCAGTCACTGGCAAACCGCTAACCCAATGTAGTGCAGTGCTCGGCAGGTAGAATGGAGCCGTGGACTCGGAATAGACTCGGAAGCAATGGACCTGATAAGGACAGGGAAATAACTTATCACAGCACTCCAGGCAGTTCCTCCTGACTACTGACGACTTCCCTTACGAAGCCGACAACCAGAAGTCGAACTACTGTGATTATGGTAGACGAGATGATGTTGAACGACGGGCTGCAGATGCATATGGAGAGATAGCCTGCCCGCTCCAGCAACTCCCAGCAACGTGCGCAGCCCTTGCGGGTGGGGATCGCGGGTGCACACCTGGCAGGACCTGCTTCACTAGAAGCGCTCCATTGTGTGGTTGCGCATCATCAACGCGAGAGTAGCGCCCTCAGTGAAGCATCACTCGGAAGACTGTGATTAGATGCAAGGTAATTGACTAGAAGTCATAGCGCAACGCCCACAGTAGTTGGACGGGTAAATTCAAGCGATCTATGATCGCACTGGCACAGCAGCGCGCTGGGCGACGGCGATTTCCACGGCCCGGTGCCGAAGCTGCGGCACGCAAAGTGCTTTTGTGCGCTCCGCCTCCGCTCCACACCTTGAACCCCGCCAACAAGAACACTTTACGCGCCCTACAGAAAGGAGAATAATTCCACGAGTGCAAGGCCAGCTAACCTCACTTAGCTGAGGCCCACACAATGTCCACTGTCTCCCGTGTCGAGGCAATCCCCGGTAAGAGGGGATACGAGTCAAGCACTGCACTGAGTACTGAGTACTGAGGGAGAAGGGCTAGAACGCAACATTTCTGGTCAGTTCCGACCAAGGATCGACATAGTCGAGCGCGAGGCGAGCCACTGCAGCTCTACAAAGTTTCAGGGTCACATCAGGCTCGACTCGAATCAGGAGCCACGGAGAATGTGGTGCACTGAAAACTTGATCGGGGTGGCATTCATTCCCACACTACTCGGCGCCCCGCATGTATTACCCCGGACCCTTTCTGCGTTGCAAGGACTCAGAGAGACGGTGGATCGCTGGCTCCGAAACCTAGCTTACTTTGGATTAGAAAGATCCCGCGGGGATTGAGGGGATGTACCGTACCAGAATGATGTTTTGGTGCCAGACACTGTCAGACATTGAGCACAGGGAACTGAACATGATATGCCGCCGGACGAGGATAAGACAAAAGCACGTTGGCGAAGGTATACTGTTACGTCGCTCACAAGCGATACGGCACAGTACCCAGGACGTGTGGCCACAAATTGCACCACTAATTGAAATGCTCGATATTGTGTTCCCACGGTTACTAGTGTAAGCCATGACCGGATACCGCGACTACTTCTCATGGGGGCCGGGGGCTTGGAGATTTGCGATTCTTGATGCATGTTCAGACAGCTCCATCTGTCAAGTGTCGTACTGGATCAAACCTACAGCAACGGACCATTGACATATCGATATCAGCGTTTCACCGGACAAAGAGGTAAAGAAGTTCCCCTCTTTGATTTACATTAGCGCCCCGGGCTACAAGCACATGTAAACTGCTCTGGATGTGACAGTTTCGCCGTCTTACAGTACACGTGTCCTCGTGGACAACATCTGCAACCCCTGGGCCTTCCATTACCTCATCCTCGGATTTCCTCTTCGCGGAAAGTTGTATAAACCTGTGTACGGCTCACGGTCCGCGCTTCTAAAAATGTCATTAATCGTCCCATGTGCCTACCATTTCTATGTCATGCATTGCCCACCGTGTGCTGTGTTTAGGATAGGAGACCTGATATACTCGGCCCGGGTTACTTCTTTCTCTGATGGCGGCTGCAAGGCGTGAGTTCTTAAATATTCATGCTGAAGCGACATGGACAAATCCTTCCCCACACTTGGCCTTCTCCCGCTTTTGTCCAGCGCGGACCTGTGTTCCTTCATCCTTGCAAGACGATCCGCCATCATGTCCACGCCTGATCTCGACGGCTTATACCCTCTTTATGAAATACACGTGTATCGCAGTCTGCTTGTCGGGATCGTGTACGGTAATAACCAGTCTTTTTGTCGTCGCTCTCCTCTCATATGTGCTCTACTTCTCATCTTAGGCATATCTATCGTACTCTATGTCGTATCTGTCCACATCCTTCTGTGAGACTTAACCATACCTTTACGGGCTCACACTGATGTGAGGTTGATCCCCCCAGTGGCATACCTGGCTTCTTGTCCTCTCCACCTAGAATATTCATGTTGGGGATCACGACCTTCATGCTCAGCTTAGGCCTCATCACACTCGTGCTAGAGACTGCACTCGGATTCCAACAAATGCGCGCTTCCCTCGGCATAACAAGCGGGATATGGTCCATCACGCGCTACAATACCGTCCTTGCCGCTGAAGCATCCATCACCTGTATTACGGTTGGGCTCCTGACATCATTCACAAACGATCTGCGCTGCTGACGAACATATCTAAGCATATTCTAAGTGACATTATTTGCGCCTGGCGTGCAGTCGTTCTTTGGAACAAAGACAAGCGCGTCATCTCCATTCTCTTGCTCTTCATCCTTGGAACTACAGGTTCGTCAACTTCATCCGTCATTTTAGTCCAGCGCTCACGACGAGAGTGCACGCCGCGGCGTCTGCAGCTGCTGCTGGAGTTCAACTTGGCTTCGAATTTGCACCCGTCTTCAATTCGGAAGAAAGATATGGGGGATTTCGGATGCATAACCTAATCATGGTTCTCCCAACGTTAGTTACCAATTTACTCTCCACGGGGTTAATTGCCTGGAAGGCTTGGTATGCTCTCTTCGCATAGAGTTCTCTCTTCTAGACCATTATTTGTCCTGACAACTTGGTGTGCATAGGCAACATCGAACATTCGTGAAAAAGCACCTTGGAGAAGGCAGTGCTTCGACCAGAGTCGAGAAGGTTCTCGCGATCCTCACCGAGTCTGGACTCATCTACTGTTGCATTTGGGTACGTTTTTTTTTCGCAGAAAGCGTCAGCGTTATCCAAAGGGGGCTTCACCAAACCTATACAGATTGTATACTTGATATCGTCGTTCCCTAAACATGGAGCTTTCAACGACCAATTCAACAACGTCATGAACTCAGTCATGTGGTTTGTCCCCGTGAGCACGGTGGCGCTAAAGTTATCCCAGGCGGCGCTAAATCTCTCTCTCTCGTATGGTAGGGCTCTTATCCAATGTTCATCATTGTGCTTGTCTGCAAGCAGAAGAGTCCCATCGATTACTGCTCGACCCACGCGAGCGGAATGCTGTTTGCGAACGGTGGCACGCCAGCGTCCGGCCCGAACAACCACGGTGGTCAAGTGGTGCCCCAGCACGTGTACACGATTCGTCGCGAGTATGCAACGGACTCTGTGATGGATTTTGACACGCAAGTGCCGTCTACCATGTTTGTGAAGAGGTTGGATGAAGAAAAGAGTGTGATTGTGTGAATCAGACCACAGTTGGGTGGAGAAACGCGCATGGACATTACTCGGCCGCTCCTGCTACTACTACGGTGTCTGGTCCACTCGGCGGTGGCGGTGTTGTCCAGTTCACTCGGTGATAAAAATTGATAATGCTCTACACCTCAAACAATAGCTTGAAATAATTGATCCTTGAAACTGTAATATCCATCTATCTATAATAGTAGTTTACAACTTGTAAAGTAGCAAAATGTGACGAGATGGTAGAACTATTAGACGATGGACTGTGACAGGACCGGGAGAAAGGGAGAACGCGATTGTTTTATTACGAGCAAAGTATCGACTTTATATACACGTGGGAATATGAATTCCATACCGAGGTTCGTGACGCATGTGACGTATGTGAACTCCAATAAGAACGTTGTCAGGAATGTCACCTGCCGTCCCATGCCGAGTCAGAGCTGGAACACGTTGCACGTGTGAAAATTGTACCGCTTCATGCCTAAGCACAACCCCCCCCCCCATGCTACAACACAGGGGAAGCTCCGTGCTGCTGCACCCAGGATATGAGAGTTGTCTTCAAGAAGCTATTTGGGGTATTGTATCTAGAAATATGAGGTAATCCAGGCTGCTGCAGCTGCAAATTTGGCACATGCCCCTTTTTCCTGGTGGGTGGGCCCATAAAATGTGTTGGCCACAGCACATGGGACTTCTGACAGCCTGAGCCTCAATAATGAAGAACACTGTTCAGATGACCTTTGTTGACCATGTTCCCCTTGAAAGAAACCACACTGGCATAACTAGTACCAGTGGAGGATGCAACTTGTTGTCTCAGAATGTTTTGGCGCCAGACACTGCCAGACATTTAGATTGTTGCTCCGAGTCACCAGCGATACAGCACAGTACCCAGGACGCCGTGCCAAAAATTGCACCTGTACCACTAATTGAAGACATTGTGTTCCCACGGCCATAAGCGATGACCTGCATGACCCGTGACGGTGACTAGTTCTCATGGGACTTGGAGATTTGGCTGCATGTTAACATGTTCAGACAACTCCATCTGTCAAACATGTCAAGTCACGGTGTCGTACCGGATCAAGCCTACTGCAGCAACGGACCATTGACATAACGATCTCGCCGGCGTTTCACCAGACAAGTCCCAGTGGTGTCTTGAGGTAAAGAGGTAAAGAAGTTCCCCACTTGAATTTACATCAGCGCCCCGGGCTACAAGTACATGTAAACTGCTTACCGGGCCATGATCGTGATACACGTGTCCTCGTCTGGACAACATTACTCGATCCGCAACCCTGGTTTGTGAGTCATTCTTCCTTTTCGCGGAAAGTTACATACGACTCACGGTCTGTGCTCCTAAAAATGTCAACAATCTTCCCATGTACATACCATTTCTATCCCATATGCAGTGTCCACGGTGCTGTGCTAGGATACGAGACCAGACAACCCGGCCCGGGTTAGCATATACATGTGGACCTTTGAGGTGTTTAACTTTCTTTTCCGGGATTTTGCATGCAGTATAGCCGACTTGGCTCATTCTTTCTCTGATGGCGGCCGCAAGGCGTGAGTTCTTAAAAATACATGCTGAAGCGACAAATCCTTCCCCACACTTGGCCTTCTCCCACTTTTTTCCAGCGCGGACTTGTGCTCCTTCAATCTTGCAAATCCGCCATCATGTCCGAGTCCACGCTTGATTTCCTTGATCCCGTATACTCTCTTTATGAATCAGACGTGTATTGCAGTCTGTTTGTCGGGATCGTGTACGGTAGGTCAATAACAAGCCTTTTTGTCGTCACTCTCCTCTCATATGTGCTCTACTTCTCATCTTAGGCATATCTATCGTACTCTATGTCGTATCTGTCCACATCCTTCTGTAAGACTCAATTATACCCTTGCGGGTTCACACTGATGTGAGGTCGATTCCCCCAGTGGCAGACCCGGCTTCTTGTCCTCTCCACCTAGAATATTCATGTTGGGGATCACGACCTTCATGTTCATCTTAGGCCTCATCACACTCGTGCTACAGACTACACTCGTATTCCAGCGAATGCGCTCTTTCCTCGGCATACCAAGCGGGGTATGGCCCTTCACGCGTTACAATACCGTCCTTGCCGCTGAAGAATCCATCACCCGTATCACGGTTGGGCTCCTGACATCATCCACAAACGATCTGCGCTGCTGACGAACATATCTAAGTATATTCTGAGTGACATTATTTGCGCCTGGCGCGCAGTCGTTCTTTGGAACAAAGACAAGCGCGTCATTTCCATTCTCCTGCTCTTCATCCTCGGAACTACAGGTTTGTCAAGTTTATTCGTCATTTCCGTCCAGCGCTCACGACGAGAGTGTGCACCGCGGCATCTGCAGCTGCTGCTGGAGTTCAACTTGGCTTCTTCAATTTGGGAGGAAACTATGTGGAGTTGCGGATGCAAGAATTGATTATGGTTGTCCCAACGTTAGGAACCAATTTACTCTCCACGGGGTTGATCACCTGGAAGGCTTGGTATGCTCTCTACGCATAGAGTTCTCTCTTCTAGATAATTATTGTCCTGACAATTTGGTGTGCATAGGCAACATCGAACATTCGTGAAAAAGCACCTTGGAGAAGGCAGTGCTTCGACAAGAGTTGAGAAGGTTCTCGCTATCCTCATCGAGTCTGGACTCGTCTATTCTTGCATTTGGGTACGTTTTTTTTTTCGCAGAAAGAGTCAGCATACCCAAAGGGGTCCTCACCAAACTAATACAGACCATATACTTGATATCGGCGTTCCCTATCGTCAAATTTTCTGAGACATTCTACGCCGTCATGGACTCAGTCATGTGGTTTGTCTCGGTGAGCACGGTGGCGCTAAAGTTGTCCCAGGCGCTAAATCTCTCTCCCTCTCGTGTGGTAGGGCTCTTATCCAATGCTCATCATTGTGCTTGTCTGCACGCAGAAGAGTCCCATCGATTACTGCTCGACCCACGCGAGCGGAATGCTGTTTGCGAACGGCGGCACGCCGTCGTCCGGCCCGAACAACCACGGTGGTCAAGTAGTACCCCAGCACGTGTACACGATTCGTCGCGAGTATACGGCGACGGATTCTGTGACGGACTCTGACACGCAAGTGCCGTCTACCATGTTTGTGAAGAGGTTGGATGAAGAAAAGAGTGGGAGTGTGTGAACCGGATCACAGTTGTGTGAAGAAACGCGCATGGACATTACTCGGTTGCTCCTACTAGTAGAACGATCCAATATCTTTTTTTTCGACCACAGTATATCGTTCCTAATTCATAACTTTGAAAATAACTACCGCTGTCAACTTTCATACGTTGCCAAAAGTGCGGCTTCCCCACACCACTTCCAAGTGAATACGACCTGGACACGATATGAGAGCACGAATGTAGATGGTGTCGTTGGACTCGATGGGAAGTCCTTCCAGGGAATTCTTAGAAAACCCAATATGAAGCCGTGCTCATGAAGAATGAATACAGTCAGTCATTCCATTACCCACCCCAAGAGCGAATCAAGACTGGGCTGACCGCGCGAGACCTCCGTAGGCATGTGTGGCGATGACTGGCTCCCATTTCTCCCCTTGACGCTGGAACGGAAGATAGAGACGGTGGTGGAAGAGAGGGTGCATTCATCCCAGGTAGACCGGGTGGAGCCTGAGATGCCTGAAAGGACGAGTGGCGGTATTCGCGGGGATTCGATTTCGATGGCGCAGGGCGGGGCGGCGCGCATCAGGGCCAGCAACTGAACTTTTGCGATGTCAATCTATTAGCAAGCATATGGCCTCATATACTATCGCGCGCAGGTCCAATCGCTCTGACAATCGTCACCCATTCTTGCACCACTAACACTAGTTGAACTCACTGGCAGGCTACCTCCGTGAACAGGCACTTTATCACCCTGATCTCATGCTTGAGCCCGGAGACCTCACGACGTACGACTTGGACGTGGACCGTGTTGGAGAGACCCATACATGCCACGATTTCAATATCACCTGGGATAGATATACAGAGAATTGGCTTGGCTGGTATCATTTCTTGCACGATACTCAGATGCCCAGTACGTTTCTTTTTTGTTGCACATTGGTGTCCCATTCGGTTTGATAATAACAAATTTGCCCTGCGAATCGTGACTCGTAGCAAATCACCTTGCAAAGGAAATTGTGGGGGCTCCATTATGATCCTCGGAACAGATAGGGACCACCCATCGGGTGAGAGGGGCTGCCGGAACGCAATGTCACGGCATCATCGCTTCGAGTTCTTGGCTACTTCGAGTTGATCTTTGCCTCCTTCGAAAGCTCACTAGCGCTCACTTGCTGAGTTTTGCTTGTTATAACGCACCCTCTACTGTTATACATCTCGTCAACACAGTCACTGGCATACTAATGACACACCTTCGTATTTTATCATGATGTGCTACCATGGTGTTCTGTATTAAGTGGTTGAAATGGTTCGAAGTTACGGTAAGTCAAGAATAGATAAAATGTACTTACCCAACTTTAAAAATAAATAAATGCCGATCTGGCGATCGCTGACTGACCGACTCGTAGCCCCTGTGGCTGACGCATCACCGAAATGTCAAAATAGAGGAGGTCCTGTTGGCGGCGTCATGCACACCTTTGAGCAGATTTTAACTTGTCGTTGCTGCTAGTATCAGTAGGTCCTCATGTGTGAGTGGAGGTGGCAATTGCGACACGCCTACCACAAGTCAACAGACGGGGCCCGGGGCCAAGATTGCCTTTGGGCGTCACGGAGATAGCCGCCGGGGATTATCGGACCTCCCGAGTCGAGACCGAAACTGGGCTGACTGTGCGACGGGGTGACGGGCGTTCGAGAGTACAATGTTCGCCTCTTAGTTTACTGCTCCTTCACAACACTCTGCTGTATCTCATGGTACATCGTCCGAGTGACATCAGGCTTCTCAATAGCCTCCTCTCAAATGAGAAGGAATACCACAAACAGCTACTTAACCTCTTGGATAACCATTCTCGCAACTCCCTTGGCACCTTTTCTGCCTACGCGTCTGCCTCTCCTGCGCCAGTAGCGCATGCTGTCATCGCCGTTGCGGGAAGCCTTGCAGGCGCAGACGATGCACTTCGTCGCTATGCGGCCAGTGTTGAAGCTTGGCAGGCAGAATTACGTGCACTCAAGGACCTCGAAGAGGACGTGGGAAATGTGTTACGGGACCGCGAAATATTGTCCGTTCGTCCGATTTTTCTCCTCCAGTTTTTTCGCTAACAACCAAGTTGACCAACTAGTGTATCGCGTCTCATAAAGCTTTCCAAGAACCAAAAGCCCACGCGCGACTCTCTCATCAGCACGCTTGGTACCTCCATCGGTGACTTGTCACAGACTTCCCTCCACACTTTCACATCCCCTGGCGCCTCATCTTCTAAGCTTGGCGCAGCACAGGCTGAGCTGCAAGCATGCGAGGCACATCTAGCTGCAAAGGAAAAAGAACTCGATGAACTTCGAGTTTCCGCTGTTCGACGCGGACTCGAGGCTCGATGCAAGGCTATGGTAGAATGTGGTTGGAATTGGGGTGAGATGGGTAAAGAGGGCCTGCGTGCCCTTGAGGGGATGGAAAATCCTGCTACCGATGGTTAGTTGCTTTATCCCGTCCTCTTCGCAACCCTTGTCAGCTACGCATTCCTTGTTGGCTCCGAAAAATGCCTCCCTTCATTTCGATGCAACATTATTGTATAGATCGA
>QFDW01000701.1:0-24345 GCA_003315895.1 Lactifluus rugatus | reverse complement strand
TAGCCCCGTAAAGCCGGGAGATGCTGCACGGGGCTGCGATTGCGGTGGTTCCTTCGCCGACTCGGAGCTCGGAGGTGGGGCTAATGGCTCGGGTGACAATGCGCCTGACAACGCCGAACGTGCTCTGATGAAGGTGTTCTGGCTCAGGGCACCCAATATAGTCTGCCCGCTGGCTGTTTCAGGTGGGTCAGGACCGTCAGGTAGCTGAGCCGCCGCCTCCCCGTGCTGCAAGAACGTTGTGCGGATCGATGAGTCTGACAGTCCTCGCCTGTGCAAGGTGCGTGCAGGGTCTATCCCGCCACGTTCTTGCTGGCAGTCGTGAGGGTCAATGACTGCGTCTACATTACGCGGGAGGGGGCTCTGTGCCTTGTTCGTCGCAGTCATGATTCGACTGGCGGTACGTCTAAGCGTTGCGCGCCGTAGCTGGTCGGTGCTTGCTCTGGTCTGCCGTGGAAAATCCTGAGGGAGGATGATCCACGAGTCGTTACGTGGTGCACCAGCGAAGATACCCATGACATTCATTGAGGTATTGCGGGTTGCAACTGGTGCTGCAAGCGTGTCATGCGTGGTTCTCTGTGCGATCGGACCGGCCGTATTGGTGACTACACGCCCTGCACTGGTGCCAGTGAATTCGACATTCACGGTTGTAGTGGACGCTGATGTCGCAGGACCAAGCTTTGGGATAGGACGAGAAGGGGGGGGGATGGGCCCGCGTCCTTGGTTAACGCCAAGTGGCGTGACCCCGCGTCTTTCATTAGAAGCAGGACTACCAAAGAACCTTGAGAAAGGAGCCATCCATCCGCCTCCAGGGTTCGATGAAAGAGGCTTTCCACTGGATGAAGGCTCGTCCTTGGGATTCAGGGTCATTTCGCGCACCTTTGGTGCTATCGAAGGGTCCAGGACGATGTCGTTTAGCGTGGCGCGCACAGTGCCGAGTTCTCTAAAAATGTCTCTGAAAAGTTTGAGCAGCGTTCGCAAATCATGCCGTGTGCAACTCGTAGTAAATTTGTCGTCCTCCAACGCAGCACGGAAAACGACTCGTAAGTTGGTTACTTCCGTAATAATTGCGTCCACAGTCGAATGTGATAAATAACCGACATCGGCCCCCAGAATATTCTGTCGCTTGAGCCGGGTCGTTAAAGTCCGCGCATCAGCTTGTGCTATCCTATTGAACAACTGGTGGATACGCTCCAGCAATGCACCAAGTGTGGATGGGTTGTCAACCAGTGAAGATGACTCAGAATGCCCATCATTAGGAGAAGCGGCAAGAGATATTTGATCGCCATAGCATGTTTGGCCTGGAGACAACCCCACAACCAAACTTCGAGAATCAGTTTGTACACCTTGATGGCGCTGCAAAGGGTACAATGTCGTTTGGCATCTGAGGGCGACTTCCGTATCTGACCCCTCTGACGCACTCCTGTGTTCAAGCTCGATGTTTATCCCGGAATGGTATTCCCTTCGATGTCTGATACGCCTTGGTTGATTAGGACCAGGAGTGAGAGGGCGTTGGTTAGTCTCTGGTGTCAAGGGCTCCTGGTTGATCGTTAGAAAATTTCATGATCAAGGGCTCAAGCATACTCACAAAATTGCGACGAGACGCTGACTCCACGCTCAGAGATCGCCTGGCTTTCTCGGTAGAGAAGTTAGCTGATATAGGGGAGAGGGGCCCCGGAGCCGTCCCATAACGCATCGATACAGACGGAGAGGCTTGCTGGGGTATATCACGGGGTCGTGCCGAACGTACAGAAGATGACATCTGGCCTGTGATGGGTTAGTAATTCCAGGAATCATGAAGAACAGTTACGTCCGTCACATACCATAGTCCAGAGAATAAGCCAGGCGTTCTGCTGCCTCTTCTTGCAGCGTGTGTATGGCCTCCCGGGACTCGGATAGGAGCTCCTGAAGCTCGGTGTTGGAATTTTTGAGGGCCTCTTTATCAGCGACGAGTGATTCCAGAAGTTTCGTAATCTCGTCATGGTGTTCCACGGATCTCAAATCAACCCGCTATCACGTATTCATCAGTTGCCACACCATCACAATATAGCCACGCAAAAGCCTACCGCGTGCTGCAGCTCCCCTAGCCACTGTTTGGCTTCGTGGATTATCTCCTCTGAAGTCTGACTGTGCCTCACACGTTCTTCTTCTAATTGTTGTTGGAGAAGACGGACCTCGAGGCTCAGCTTGGCTTCGTGAGATTTAAGTAGTGTAGAGAGTCAATGGAGAAAACACGGCTTACCGCATTTATCACCAAGAGAAGCCAACTTCGTTTCCACGGCTCGGAGTTTCTGTGTCTCCGTGTCCCTCTCTTGGTGGAAGTCGTCCCTCTCTTGCATCGCTTGTCGAAGGCGCGCCTCCCAACCGACAGAGCGAGCATGCTCTGTCGACAAACAATTGTACGAGACACGCAACTCTTGCAATTCGGTCGACAAACTCTTGTTCGAGATTTCAGCGAGTTCGTTATTAAGAAGTGCCTGACTTAAACGCTGAAAAAAAGGAAAAGCTGTCAGTGCGCTCGGCTCCGGATATGGTGGTAGGGAGGTGAGGTGAAAGTACGGGACCTTTTCGAGCATGGCATTCTCCCGTGAAAGCTTAGCTATTCTGTCCTCTAGTTGGCGGCGGGTAGCTGGGTCAAGGTCGGGATCCGAGGGATCGCCGTCCGGCTTTCTTACCTGGCCTGCGTGCTCGGCAGCCTAGACGAGTTCAGTGAACAGTCGAGGAAGTTAGAAGAAACGCAGAAAGAAGGGACGCACCTGTATCCTCCGCACATAGGCCTCGTGTCTCTGCAACAAGGCCTGCCCAACCTCTGTGCATGATCAACCTGGGCCAGGCGTGTCATAGAGCGAGGGTGAAGCGACGTACCAGCACTGAGGATGAGCCGACTCTCCAACTTGGCCTTTACTGCTAACCATGCCTTGGTGTATTCGCCATCCTCCGTGTTGCACTCGCACCCTGGAACGTGAGACGAGGGTTCTGGAGTCGAAATAGGGGAATAGTCGGCCAATGAGCGAGTTAGGTCGTCGATAGCGGCAGAGGCGTCTAGGAGACTACGTGATGGTGAACTCGGGCCAGCAGTCGATATTTGTGACGACGACATGCTACTCGACCACCGTGATCCCAACTGGGCTGTTTCTTGTTGACTTTAAATGATGCGAAATCCAATTATGCCGGGTCGACTCACGTGTTTAAGCTAGATTGACAGAAAAGAATTGAGTTTATTATGTGGGTAGATACGAATGCGAATGCGTACTAGTAGGGTATCATAAATAAAAAGAATGAAAGCGAATGCAACATGGACAGCAACCTAACTAAAGTACCTAAAACACAGGAGAAACAATAGTATGACTCCTTCATTCCGTTATTTGTCGAACAAGTTCTGCAATCCAACTCGCAACTTGCATCGTGGCATTCGTCTTGCTGGGTGATATGAAGTTGAAGGCGGTGTTCAACCCGCCCATATTCAACTCTTCCAAGGCTACCTTTTGTGTTCGACCTGCGACAATTCCGCTTTCCTCAACAGTGGCTAACGTGGACATCGAAGTGCTCCACCCTCCAGATCGGCTAGGGTCCTGAAGAACGATGTGAAACACGTTTGACGCGGCACTCAGGACGTTGGCGTTTGAGGATGATGCGAAGGCATCTTTCACTCGCTCTTGCAAACTATCGTAGCTGTTTACTCTGAGTGTAAGCTAGCGAAGCGAACGAAGACGAGAGTACTAACCACATCGTGAGTATATCCGGATAAGCCATGGAAACGTCAGAAAGCAATCTGAAGTAGATTTCTGTCTCGGCATTCTCTCCCTGGGAGATTTCCAACATAACGCCGATGAACGAGATCACAAGTAGCGCTGAGTTGAAGTTTGTGATGTTCAGTAACTCCAGCGGAACGCATGGCACGTCTTCGTCATCCACTCTCTCCGCTGGGTCCTCTCCGCTTGGATGGTCGCTCAGGTTAGCATCTTGCAATAATTCTCGATACGTCCTCTTTGTGGTAGCAGCCGATAACAAGGCGAGGAAGTAACCAAGGGAATCCGGCGCAACCCTGGACCTGGGGACCGCTTCTGAGACAACATCGGCATTTGACGTTGCACGCGAACTGACTCGTAACATAGTTCGGAGGGCTTTCAGAGTGAAGGGCTTGAACATTTTCAACTTGAGGCCTTTAACCAATACTGCGGCGAGGGAGAAAGAGAAGTTCGTTTCGAAGGATATTTTGAGGCTTTGGTCAAGCTGGTCAGCAATCTCTCGGAAGCCGTATCGATGCTCGAGCAATGATTCTGGCACTCCTTGTTGGACTAGTCCTTGATCCGACAGCTGCTGAATCGCGATGCACAGAAGTTGCGACGCCTCGACATAGAAACCCATGTGACCAAACTGAAGGAGAGCGACTGCAAGCCAGAAGATGGGACCTAAATACCGCGAACCAGACTGAAGAGCGGGAACAACGTTCCGAATGCATCGAAGCATGCTGACAACCGATATCGTCGAGTCCGTAGTTCGGATAAGAGTGCTCCTGAAGGCGACAAGCATTTGGTAGAAGAAGTCATCGTCCACTTCTGCCGTCGCCAGTTCTCCGAGGACAACGAACGCACGGAACTGGATGGTTGGAGAGATTTGAAATGCCGTTGCCGTAACTAAGCTCATCCAGCGAGCTCGCCACACGTTAAGCAGCCCTGAGAATCATATGAGAACGTGCAAAGCAGCGAGAGCAATAGCAGGCTCACCTTTGGTCTGGGCTGCGGCTTCCATCACACGGATGAGGAAGCGAGTAAGTCCCTCTTGACAATCCAGAACGTCGCTATCCGTCGTTGGGTTGTAGACCACGAGTTCATTTGTCCATGGAGCACGACTGAGACCGAACAGATTAAGCGCCTCAACGGTGCTACCTTCTTCGTGTAGAAGACGAATTTCGGGGCCGGCAATAGCGTCCGAGGAACGGGACAACCATAACGATTGCAAAAGGTCCATGACGAGACCCCAGACAGTCGAGCGCACCACAACTTCTCCAGTTGCCGCAATGAGCGTGATGATATGTATGAGTTCAGGCGTGTAGAATTGCGCAACATTAAGTTGCTTCGATTGCTGGGATGCGACCAGAGCGAGACGTGACAGCGAAGCGATCTCATTCCAATGCGGATTCTCCGCGAGTGTGGCTGTGGGCTTCACAGAAGCTTTTCCAAGAGCCTACATGACCTCATCAAGTAATGCCTAAGTATGAGTTATCTCAACATACCTTGCGCATTTTAGATAGTATCTGTCCGCGAACGTTGATGGACGAGAGTGGCGTCATTATCAAAGCGATGACTTCGCAGGCATGGGAGCTAGCCCCGCCATCGATGGCGGCGCGCATGAGCTCGTCTAGAGCAATGTTTACGACGGCACTGTCGAGCTTCGCAATCTCCGTCCAGATGGCCTTCTGAGACGTCATAAGCAGCTGAAGGGAAGTATGTCAGGATATACCGAGCCCTGCGACTACTAGAAACCGCACCTGTGGATCTGCGATAGTGAGCTCGATGAGAAGGCGGACGCAATCACGGAGTTTAGCTCCCGAGTGATCAAAGCTAGCATTTGTCGGCTCCACGAAGATTGAGAGGCTTTTAAGCCACGGGCCCATGTACGATAAGCAATGCAATTTTAGAGTTGGATCCGACTTCGACAGTGTGCTGCACACTTCCGATACGAAATCAAGAGTAAGATGAGGCACAAGGCTCGCGATTCGTTCACTCAAAGAAACAAGGAATGGTGAAGATGGACCACCAATCCATAAACCTGCGATGCACTGTGAATACACGGCTGCGTCAATTGTACCACGGACTCACCTTTGGTTGTCAAGATTGGACTGGCGTCCAAATCGAATGAGCCCACGACGGCAGCGAGTAACTCATAGGATGCTCCACTAAGTTCAGGGTTTTCTGTGCCCATATTCCGCATGGCAATGTGGAGCAAAGCGGCGCTGACGTTGGAAAGCCTCGAGAACCGTTCCATGCCCGGTAAGTGGGTCGCCCTCAGTCGACCCTTCGCCGCTCGTATCGCCTGGAAAGGGCCAGATGTAAACGAGAAATCACCTTCAGGAGGAAGGGACTCTACTCACTTTGACGATCTGGTCACGTCGAGGGGAAGAAAAGTACAATGTGTTCAACTGCCGTGATTTGCGGACGATAAATTCTGAAGGATCGTGGCCGGTTGAGACATTGTAGACATCACTGATCTCGGAAAAGGGAATGATTTCGACAGATTTACATCCGAGTAAGGGTGATATTTGCTGTGCTTTGTCCTAGTGTTGTTTATCAACACCCTGCCTGAAGTATGACCAAACGAGGCGTACGGAAATAATACGCAGATGACTCAATCCAACTTGAAGGCTGACCGGTATCCGGACATGAGGTGAGTGTCGCATCGTCACTTGCTCGAAAACTTCGCATAGCTCATCTTCAAGACTCGCTGATTCAGGTATAAATCAAGAGGTAGGTGTCGAGGAGGTAGACAAAACTTACTTGCGTAAACGAGGGATGTAGTAGCACTAGAGGGCACGAATGTAAGGAGCTCCTGAACCGAGGAGCATGCCTTAACCTGGCTTGACAGGTGCGAGCCTATTGACAACGTCAGGGTGGCACTATGGACCATGAACTGACTATGCACCCGCAGTGATATTCCACAATCTGCGAAGATACTTGACAGCAGCGGCGTTGGGATTTAAAATATAAGCCGTCTCAAACTTGGCCCGGAAGTCTTGAGGGATAATTTCGATGCAGTACTTCAGCCATTGCATCGGGACTTGGGATGAGGAAGAAAACGACGTCCAATCGAAGATAATCTCGAACGAGCGCGCATCGGCAACAGAGGATGCCGTCAAGGTCTGGATATAGGCGGTGCAGGGATCAACCATTAGCATCCGTCCTAGGGAAGTGAACTGATAACCTTACCCTGAAGATATGATACAACAATAGTTCGATGTCAAGCGTTTCGACGTCGAGCTTCGAGACAAAGAAAACAAATCTCGCTGGTTCGTCCTGGAAGCGGCCTAAGAGAGTGAAACACATGAGGAAAAGGGACTACCTTCACAGCACCAGCTTCCACAAATATGTCTCGGACCGCGGTAACATCCGCACGGTCATACCGAGACACGAGGTCGAGATACTCACGATGCCCCGAGCTCGGCAGGACCGAAAGTCTCGGAACCTCGATAGGTTGGCCAAGATCCACCAGCGCACTGCAGAGTGCGTCCCACGCCCGTTTGCCATTGATCGCGGACGGATCTCCTTCTGCTGATGGCTTCATGAAACTGAGGAGTTCCTTCCCAACTTTGTCAGCATGCTTGGAGAAGAAACGATGGAGAACAATGGTGTCCGTGTCATCATAAGTGACACCTCTCCATTCGTGTGAATCCTTCTCCTCGTCATTCGGTGACGGATTGTATCTCTGCACGTAGCCATCAGGATATTGTGTGAAACTCACGACACTACACGTACGCTCAACTCGCTCAAGAACTTCAGCACATCCATGATTTTCGACTCGAGGAACGGGTTCAGAATTGACATGTGTGCCTCCCGACCAAATAAGACGTTGTTGGCGAGCGTTTGAATGATCTTCGCAATCATCTTCAACCCCTGTCGGAGTACTACGGGATTGTCTTGTGGGATTTCAACATCGATTTCCGATGGAGAAACCACGACAGGTGAGATGAACCTTTATAGGGTCATCAGAAAATCTCTGAGGGGACTCTATATCAACGGACCGAAGGAACACGAATGCGCCGAGGGCAGCGAATCGCGCATTAGGCCAAAGCTTTTGTCTAGTAGCAGGAGATACTTGAGATCCTTCAGCGTGAAAAGGGAAAGAGAGATACTCACACAGCTTTGTAAATGTGAGCACAGAGTTCATGAAACATCCTTGTATCCCCATGAGCTTTCATGAGTTGATCCAAAGAAGCAATAGTAAATCCAACTCACGAGGGCAGAGCGGGAAGTGACGACGAAACGATCGCCAGAAACGACGACGCCACGACTTCCACATTTTTCAAGTTTTGCCGCAGCTCCTCTTCGCCGACCTTCGTTGGATCTAGAATATATCCACGACCTGCTGGAAGCGAACCCATTGTATCCATAAGGGGAAGGACGAGGCTCCGGAGGTAATTATAGCCGTGTATCCTCGCAAAATGGGACAACAGTCGTGTGCAGGTTGAATTGCCCCTAAATAACTCCGCCTCATTCTCTGCCACCTGGTGAGCGTTGCGGGAGACTCCACAGCAATGCAGAACACACTCACCCGTTCGCGACACTTCTCGGTCGATAAGCGTCTTCATCAGGTTCATCAACGACTCTCGAGTGTCGAAGATGTTCAACAAGACGGGAATGATGACGTCCACTTCTGATGGAGGACAAACTTCACAAATGGCTAAAGCAAGGGTGATCTAAATCATTGGATATCAGGGCAAGACGTAAACAGCCCAGGTAGCACTGCAACGTACATCCGGACCCTTGACCAACTGTACGTGAAATATGAGAGAGGGCGAGCTTCGGGTTAACACGGGACATACCTCACAAAGCCGACTACGCCCGGAGAAGCTTATAGGGGCCTCCTGGGCCTCGAACTTGGCGCCTTGACCCATCACTCTGGCGAATACGTATGAAAAAATGAGCCTTTGTCGTGGGTCAGGGTCATATGCCATAGAAAGACTGTGCTTGACGCCGCTCTCCGGGTTCGCGCTGATTAAGCGGGAAAGTGCCTCTACGACGAGCTCACGGGTCTCCGTTTCCCGCTGTGAGAACGGGCGCTGGGGAAAACGCATATTGAGGACCACGTGTACGGACAGGCAAAGGAGAACTTATACATACCGGGGAAACGATGGACATCTCTGGTGTTTCTTCATCAGGGAGCTGGATACCGTCGCATCAACGTTTATTGGAGGCGCAACTGCCAAGACTGAGCACAGCTCACCTGAGGGAGGGCCCGTCCAAAAGACAACGTTCGTGTGATCAGATTGCTGTAGCGGATGAACACACGGTTCACCACATGGCTTGCCTCATCACCAGCTGGATTATCTAGAGACTTCAACTCTAGCTTTTCAAGGAAATGACCTGCGGCGCGTAGGCTCGCCACATTTAACTCGGGTAGAAGTCGGGCTGCATCTGCATCTTCAGCCTGGAGACAGAACCGATGTAAGCCTATCCAAACAATTAGCCCAATTCCTCACGCACCAAGTTGGGATCCTGAATCCACCCTAGCAGGATGTCCAATATCTTCTGGCGATGCGAGCTTGTGCTGTCTTTGCGCAGCATATCTGGGCGGGAGAATACGCTGTCACACAACGCGCAAAACTTGAGACGGACACGGTATGCCGGAGCATTGTCAAAGCTATTGATGAAGGTAGCAAGCGAGTACAATGTCGGAGTCATGTCTATCGTCAGGACCCCGTCCTGAGCTTGCACATTTTCCACCATGAGCTTCAAGACACCGACACACTGCAGGGCAAAGTCCGTAACAATCAAAAAGAAGGGTCAGAGCATACAGACCTGATCGAGGAAGCGGGCGAATTCGTCAGTCCACTGGAGCTCGCCTTTGCTGTGAATATCATCGATGATACTAATTATCGATGAGCAAATCAACGAAAGGGGCATCCTCAAGCCAGTGCTTACTCCTCGAAGTGCTTCATAAGCTTTGGGTACAACCGAATGCTTAGTTCGCTCCCGAGTGCCTCCTTGGCGGTCTCGCGTGCCATGACTGAGTCAGATATCAGCCTCTCCATTAAGAAAGTAATGAAGTTGTTGATCAATGCCCTGGGGTCTTTGAGGACCCGCATTGAATCCGGCAGTAGCTCTGCAGGTATGACTGAGTGGAGGGCGGCAGGGTCATGCTGTTCGATGAGACAAGCCGAACCACACGCTGCAAGAAATAAGGTCAGGTTATGCCATTGATGCTGTTGTTCCTATTATGCAGGCGTCAGCAAACGTCAAAGCCGACAGGGACAAAACCGGCCATAGACACACCTCAAATGTCATAGACTTATCACCGACAGGCACAGTTGAGTCCTGCATGCTCTCCGCGGTCATTGGGTCGGACGGCGCGTTGATGACTAGCTCCGTTAGAGCGCACCACCGGAAATAGCACTCTTCCCAGATGGCAACATAGGTAGCGTGGGGAATTGCCAGAGACCGAAACAAGCGTCGAACCCGCTTCTGCCATGCCACTCGGCCTGTACCCAAAAATGTTCGAGAACTCGATATCTAGCTGAGTAGCGAGAGATATGACTAACCAGTGATTACTGTCCTGGGCGCACCAATCTTCTCATACACGGCATGGCGGCTCACACGTTCTTCCTCGGTCAACGCTGGGTTGATAGGAACGTCGGGTTGGCGCTCTGCGATCGCGATGAGCCTCAAGGTCTGCGCCGCGAGATTCGATACGCTTGTGTCTACAGATGTCAACGACACGGCACTGGCAAGCTCCAACAGGGCGAATGCGGGGACACGGTGCTCGGAAAGTTGCATGAGGCGTGCGACGCTATCAGGCTAACGGTCGACGTTAATACACGAGGTCACCACTTCCAAGTGAAACTGGTAAGTCACGGTAGACACGTACTGGTCCATCTCGCACATATGTGTCTGCAAATTGCCGCCCAATCTCCGCCCACATCCGCTGGCGTTCGAGCTCAAGGCGGGCATTGAGCAGCGCATTAGCCACTGTACGCATCGCCGCTGGCGTCACAGTAAGCTTCCACGGGGCTGCGGTCGCGTACAGGGGGTCGTTTGGTCGAAGTTGATCGAGTTGGGAACCAACCTGTCCGAGCGCGACTGCGATTGAATATTGTACGCTTGTGTCTGTCTGTTGCTCCCATAAGGCGAGGACCATCGGCATCCATGAATCCATCTCGGCTTGTGTTAGTCCCGTAAAGTTCCAGCTGAGGTTTGCACGCCAAAGGCCGAGAATGGCGATTAGTACGAGTTCGCGGTCCGAGACAGTCTCAGCAACGTAACGCTTGGCTTTGGGGCGGAGCGCCGCTCGCCTGAGCTTACCGTTTTCGTCGACTTCGTTACGTCGGACACCACCATACTGTAGAAATGTGTAGATATCCATACGAAGACACAGGAAGAGAATAGTCTTACCTTAAAGATGGTGCGAAATCTTCCAGCCAGCTCCTCGAATAGAGGTACTATTGTAGGTTGCCATGATATCACACGCGCCTGAAAACTCATCATGAGATATTGTTCTTTACGTGAGCAGAAATCGCGCACCTCGACTGTCAGAGTGACCGAAGCCTTGATTGCGACCAGTTTCACCGCGTCTGAACGCTCCGCCTCTAAACAGGTCTTGAAGAGAGGCAGCACATCGGCCAGAGGCGAGAATCGATATAACGCAACAAGTGCGTCCGCAAATATTGTCACGTCTATCTCATCAGGGCATTCCCAGAACGGTCGTTGGTTGTCCCAGTGAGTGAGGATGCTCTGTATGGGAATTGGCTGGGACGAATGGGGAAAGCGTTGACAGCTTACCTGGATTTCGTGTATATAATCAGAGACATTGGCATGGATCGGCAAGTCCTTCCCGGATACATCTGGACGCGCTCGGGCGGCACCTCTACACAGGTCTAGAATACAAACTACAGACACATCGCGGAGTTTATTGGGTGTTTGGGCGACTTTGCCGAGTTGGTCAGTAAACTGCAACCGACCAGTTAGAAGCTGGCGCAGATTGGCCAGGTCCACGAGCACACCTTCTTTAGATTGCTTTTGCTCGAGCCCTTCAAGTCTGTGCGCATCCGCTCCGAAGAGATGACCGCGAGAGCGGCAAGTGTCGGCCAAAGAGCGCGGGCGCTTGCCACCTCGGACAAATCCCACAGCAGATCGAATACACGCTCTGGAGTGCCGTCGAGCCGACGATGTGTGCGAATGGCTTCGTTATACTCGTCTGGGAACATTCCGATCCAATTCCATATAGCGGTCCGTAAGGGTACGGCAACTGCAACCTTGAACTCCTGTTTCATATTAACCAGTAGGGATGATAGTTCTAAGCAAGTCATCAAGCGAGTACGCGTCCTGTCAGTTGTCGAGACACGTACCCTGCAAGATCTGAAGGAGACGCGTGCGGTCTAGCGAACTGTGCTTCATCAAGTTGAGGTCAACTATATCAGGACCGTCATCGGGGGAATCAGCGAGGAAGCGAATCTTGTGACGGATGCGCTGCAACACGACAGGCCAATTCGAAGCGGAAAGGTGATAGACGATCCGGCCTGCGAACTTGAGAATCAAGGCATTCAGCGAGAAATGCGACCTTGCGAGGACTTTCGGCGTCTTTTCGAGCTTAGTGTTGTGCTGTGCCATGGGCGTCACGGTCACCTGTGTCATTTGAGAGCCGTTCACGGAAGGCGAAGACGTGTTCAGTGGGTGTGAAGATGAGCCCTGGAACTGAGGTTCATCTTCCAATCCAAGATCGTCGGAGATGTACTGAGACGAAGTCAATGGAGCATCGACATTATCTATGGTCTCAAAGTCGTGGAACGTAGCCTCAAACGATAAATTAGCTGAGGACATCAGACGCCCCTCTGGGGGGGCGGTTTGTCGAAGGAAAACCACCATCAAACTGAGAATATACTTGGCACAATGCTCATCTAATGGGGGTGGTTCTGTTAAGAAGATAGTGGAGGAGGGATGCTCCAAGGACGGTTGCATGCTCTTCCTACTACTGCGGCTGGTGATGACGGGAGAGGCAGGTAAAATCGAACTAGATGAGCCTGTCTGAGGGGCAGTGCGTGGATCCTCTGGATATCGGTTCCATCGAGAAGCCATTGCTACTGAGAGGACCTTGAGAACAAAAAGTTGGGATTGAAGGACGTCGATCGTCCGAATGCTATTCGCATCCGTTTGCTGTAAAAATTAGGGAGATTGGATTATATTGAAGTAGGTAAAGGTAAAGACAAACTTTAGTCAGCTTATCCAAAACCTCAGTTAAAGCGAGACCAATGATATCAAGCGAATCTTTGGACAGCTCGACGAGACACTGAACAGTCTCATCGACGGCGGAGTCAGTTTCTACTTGAGTTAAATCAACGCCTGAATTAGAGGGAAGCTGCGACGGATGAGGATGCGAAAGGTAGGAAGAGGTGATTGGGAGAGAGAACCTTGTTCCTTAGGCGATTTACTAGTATATGGATGATCTTTTGTTGATGAGCAGCAGCAGGGGATGTGTTTGAGGAGTAAAACGAGGGGGGCTGAGTTGACATTGCTGTGAAACCATGGTGGGATTCGGTGCTGCGATGTTGTCTAACCGAGTTTGACGGAGTGGCGGAAGAGTGATTTGCAGAGGCGGATGGACGGCGAACTGGCAATGGGGGCATCGTGAAATAATGAATTTAGGGGAAGAAAAAAAATAAAGTAAAAGAGAGAGGGGGTCGTAGAGCGCAAGACGAGGAGGAGGGACGCCGCGGTAACGCGGGCGTGAGCAGGCGGAATCGGACTCGGAGCAGCAGCAGCGGCCAGCAGCCAGGAGCAGCAGCCAACGGGAGCAGCGCTTAATTACACCCGTCAACAAATCAAATTACCCGGCCGGAGATTCCTATATATGGTAGTCTGCCGGTACATTATATAATCAACAAACTTGTTGGACCCACACGGACCCACAACTTGAATGGCTTCAACACTGGTACCTCTTCCCAAAATCAACTTCTGTCTATCTATATGTCTGAATCGACGTGGTTTGTATTGTACAGATGAGTCCTTTCAGTGATAAATCTTTGGCGTGGGATTGCTGCTATTGTGTCGGAAATCTATCTCTCCCCATGTCGACGCCACCTCGAACGGGCCACAAAAATTGTCTTGGTCCTCGCTCGTCTTAGTCACTCTCTCGAAGGCTGCTGAATTTGAGAACCTCGTGAATCGGTCACAGCCAAATTAATTTGGCCGTTTCCGTCGTGACTGATTTCGAGTTGAGTGGTAGGACGAAACACAAGCACCCCAACTCCGCCGCTTCCGGACTCCGCAGATGGGTCGATCGAGTCCCCAGCCGCTCTCCTCACCCTCGGGCTGCCCATTTCTTCCTGCTCTGCTTCGCCGACAGTCCAGCAATCTCTTCTTGAAACCGCACCTGAGAACTAGTTCACCACATTTCGGGAATATCTCATCTATCTATAGCGCGACCTTTTTTTTTATTTTGCTGTTCCAACGTTACACTATTCGATCTGCTTTGTCTACTTTTTCATTGTTGTCTCGTTTTCGTATCTCCCCCTTTTTCACCTCCTCGTCTCTTTTTACCGTTCTCCTTTCCCGCTAAACCATCTTACCCCTGGTCAGTCTCCCTTAATCTCGTCTTAATTTTCCAGCTTTCCATTGGCTGGTGTCTTGTCGAGTATCAATGTCCCGTCGTGACGTCCAGGACCCAGAGATTCCCCCTGTATTGGATTCATTGCCAAGCTTCAACCCAGAGCGTGACCAGACGAGAGCATACAACAGGTTTAGTTTCACGACGACACCCAATGGATTTCCTGCACGCGATCACACGGCATCGACGTATTTCCCTCAAAGGACTTTGACACTCTCACCCACACAGCCGGCATCTCCCCGATCTTTTGGAATCCAAGACCAAGAGTATGGAATCAATCATGTTGATACCAACCCTTGGCCATCCCTGCTCGGTACAAATACCCGCGTACCCAATCTCCCGTTCCAAATTCAACAACCCAACCTTCCTCCCTCATCTCATCCCTCCTCATCACCCAATAGCGGGTCCGCCAGCTTTCATAACTTTGACAGCGCCCGCGGCAGTCTCTATTCACAGTCCATTGACAAAGATCGAGACTCGCACACACTTCGCTCTTCGCAGACGATCGTCAGCCCGTCATTTCGGTCGCAGTTTGTCTATTCATCATCCACTTCCACACCGCCATCTTCTACATCCCCTCTTACACGCTCAACTCTCTGGTGGGGAGAGCTTGAACCCTGGATGGACGAAGAATACGCTAAACAAGTCTGTAATATTATGAACTGGGATCCGGTCAGCGTCAAGGTTCCACACCCTCCACCCGACTCCCTTACCGGCCAACAGGCCAATAACCCGGGTTACTGCTTCCTCACCTTCCCCACACCCGCCCACGCTGCCTCCGTGCTCGCTCGGATCCACAACAATGGGAGCGGGACTCCCCCCACTATGCCAAACTCGAACAAACCATTCCTTCTCAACTGGGCATCTTCTACACCTATCCCTCCATCAATTTCCCCCGCCGGTTTCACGGCTCAGTCACAACATGCAAAGGAGTACAGCATCTTCGTTGGTGACCTAGCCCCCGAGGCCTCCAACTCGGACCTCGTCGCAGTCTTCCGCAACCCAGTACTCGGCCTACGCAACGACCGTGAACCCAAGTTCATCCGCCCCTTTTTGAGCTGCAAGAGCGCAAAAATTATGTTAGATCCGGTCACAGGTGTCTCAAGAGGCTATGGCTTTGTTCGGTATGTTCCACCTCAGTATTAGCGCCATACTTCCCTTCATAGAGCCCGCACAGCTTTACGGATGAGGCTGATCAACAACGTGCATTGATCGAGATGCATGGCCTCTACTGCCTCTCACGGCCAAGTGAGTATATCCGCCCTTTCGTTTGCCTGATTGCATCACCTATTGTTCGCCCAATTAGTGCGCATATCCCCTGCGACGGCTAAGCCCAGGCCTCTCCCGTTCCATGCCGAAGATGTCCCACAAATTCAAATTCCGCCTCTTTCTGTTCCGCTCCCCACCCCCGTGCCTACGAAGAGTGTCTCGTCCCCTATCGCGGGCTCCAGCACCGGGGCGACGAGCTCTTCAAACTCGCTCAGCAGCTCCGGCGTATCCTCCTCTGGATCCTCTTCTTCAGTCTCTGCGCCGTCGCTTAGCTCTGGCCCAAGCACAAGTGGTTCAAGCTCAACTCTAGCAAGTACGGACTCTAATGAGCGCCAGCAGAGTGTTCTCACGCAACTCACGCAATATGCCCACTCTTCCTCCGCATCGAAGAATGTCTCAGATACACCAACTTCAATCACTGCGCCGTTTGCTCGACAAGGCGTGACTGGGGAGCAAACACGATACTCTCTCGTCGAGGAGTCGTGGAAGCACCAGGCACAGGCCCGTGCAATTCTGAGCAATCTTATCGGGCCGAACGGTGAGCAACTCACATCGACAGACCCGTACAACACGACAGTCTTTGTCGGGGGACTGTCACCTTTGATTTCCGAAGAGACCTTAAGAACATTCTTTGCTCCTTTCGGTGACATTCACTATGTATGTTTGCTCTTGCCATAGCATGGAGACGTTTGCGTTGATATTTATTGTAGGTGAAAGTGCCCGTCGGGAAGCACTGTGGCTTTGTACAGTTTGTGCGCAAAGCAGACGCTGAACGTGCCATTGAAAAGATGCAAGGCTTTCCGATTGGAGGTAGCCGAATCCGCCTTAGTTGGGGCCGCAGCCAGTGTAAGTCCAATATTCATCTCCGTATGAATAATTTGATCTTAAGGATCTGAATGTAGATAAAGCTGCACAGGCTGCTGCTCAGGCAGCTCAAGCAGCTGCGTTGCAGGCACACTCACAAGGCCAGATGTTCTCCCCCAGAGGTACCCCGATCACCATGGAACAGACCGTTCAGCTTCTGCAGCAGATGCAGATCGCGGGGTTCTTCAATCCTATGGCTAGTGGTGACGTACAAAGCCAACAGGACCAATCTCAGCCCCAGTCAACAACGGCTCTGAACGACGAGGCCCTTCGCAACGTTGTTTTCTCAACACGCGACGTTGCCAGCACCACACCATTTGGCGTGCAGCCCTCCGGAGGATTTGGCGACATACGAACACCCCGTGCTGGTCTCTCCACATCCTTCTCACCTTTTTCGCCTGATCCCAACCTCTTTTCTGGAGGGAACTCCACATCTGGACCTCCACCAAAGATACCGGAAGGCCTCCTGCATTACCCTGGTTCCGCCGCTGATTATGCGCAGGGATTCGGGCCTGGACCTGCGTTGCCGCACGACGTAAGCAACACCATGGGTGCGGATGGGAAGGTCACGGTACCAGACTTCACTGCGTTCTTTGAGAAGCCCATTCCCGCGACGCTTTCACGACCACCGTCCGGGTCGCTAAACACATCACAGGAACGGCAGGAATATTTCGAGATGCCGGAACACGAGCCTGATGCGATCACAGACCTCAATGGCACATTGGCGAGCCTTGACCTCGATAGCGTCCATCACCATCAATCTCCTTCCTCTTCACCCGCATCTGCGCCCACGTCTACAATATGGAAGACACCTAGCAATAGCAGCCCACCGGCGTAGTGTTCGCCTGACCTTTCATGTCCACATGTCACACGATTCAGTCTCACAATTTGTTTCGTCTCGCTGTGAAATTCGCCTTGCTTTGGAATAAATATACATTATCGCACAGCTCTTCGATCACCTCTTCGTTCGATCTCTGTCCCCTCTTTTTCTCTCTTTGATTTGTCTCAGGTGTAGGACGTATGCCTCCCTTCTTTGACTTGTCCTCACTACCTCTCTTGCTTATCCTCTTGTCATCTCGTTTAGGTCTAGCCTTCCTGTTCCGCCATCATCATTGCGCTATCTCACAATCTTCGTTTCTTCCGTCGTTAATGTCATCACCCTCGTTTCGTCCTTATTACTGTTGTTGCAACTAACTAGCTCAGCTCAACTACATAGCCCTTCAACCTCGCATGCTATCTCTCTATACATTAGTGTCGAGATATGATAATTGCATGAAAATGTTGACATCCCCAGATATTACGTTTAGGATAATTGGCAAAAGTGTATCACCGTCAAAGTAGTATAACTTTATAGTACGTGCCGCTAGTTCTGAGTCAGCGATAGATCCAAACAAGATTAATTATGAGAAAGGCACTGTAACAGAAAACAGAACGGTCCCAAACCGCATTATATCGCTGTCGAGACGAGACACTACCTTCCCCTGGTTCCCCTCGGCAGTTTGACCGCAGCAGCAACGATCGCCCCACTCCACTCTTAAATCTTAAATTTTCCTTGATACAGTACATGGTAACCTTGCTGGCTTAATTACCGGCTTTTGACTCGTCAGCTAGATGAAGGAACGCGTGACCAAGACGTTTTCGCGCTTTCCTCTTCAGGAAAAAAAAAAAAGCTGATGCTCCAAGCTCAGATTGGCGTTACGTAGCGTGGCAGGGTCATGCGGCCAGGAGATAAAAGGAATCACATTCATGCACGGGCATCAAGATCTAAAAGGGCTAGAGTACAGTACGAATACTATAACTCGCTGTTGACCGAAGTATCGTCTGCGAGGAAAGGCCTGCGAGCGAGAAAGAATCAGCAAAGATGTTCGGAGGTGTACTACGGGGTGAGTTGAATTGAGGCATTTGGACTGACGTGTACTCATAACCACTCCGAATGGCAGTCGACATCCACTCTTCGTCAACTTCCTGCAACGGGAATCCTGGCCCGCCTGCGAGGCTGAGAATGACCGGCAAAAGGACGAGAGCGTGGAGGGCCCCAGAGATTATGAGGGTGAACCACATCCGGAAGTAATACGTCTGCACACCGCGGGGTTAGCTTTGTGCAGAGACTGAGTGATGCTGAAACAATCATTTTACCTCCAGGAGCTTCGAGCGAGTCAGAGCTAATACGCTCATCCCGATCAGTTTCGTGAATGTAATCCCGGAGAGAACCTATACGTAATATTGGCGCCAAGAACGAGGCACGCCAGCGAAATACGCACCGATGGTCCGACATCAACTAAGGCTGCAGACATCCTCTCGTCGCGCTCCTGTCCAACGTGATCTATGGTGAGGCCAGGCCCCGAGTTCATAAAGGCGCGCGCAACATGCGCGCAGAACTCGACCGCGATGCCTAAAGATATGACGAGATTGACGAGGCTGATTGCATTCAAACTTATATCCCATATTCCCATTACACCCATGACGTTGACGACGGTCAGTGCTACAACGGCAGTGACGATCGTGCCAGTACGCCAAGACCCGAGGAACACAGCGGTCACAATGAGGACACATGCCAGCCCCAGTCCCAAGACTTGCTGTGTCATGGACACAATATGGGCGTACTGATCGAAAAACACGAAGAACAGAGAGTAGGGGAAAATAGACGCGCCGGTACTCCTAGACATGTCATCTGCTATCCTGTGAATGGCGTCGAATGCATTGATAAAATCGGCTTGGCTCTTCAACGGATTGAGGAAGGTCCGGAAGTGGGATGCCACAACGTTGTCCTGCGCGTCATTTAGCGACACGGCACTCCCATAAGACGCCCGGCCACCAAGAGGGCAGTCTTCGTTAGTAGGTGAAACGAGCCATTGTTTGAGATAACGGAGAAATTCTTCGCCTTCGGGAAGCCCTTCCATGGTAATGTTATAGGCAGGACTTTTATCGGCCCAGCAAGGCCTACAGAGGCGAGGATTATCTCTTGGAGAGCAGAACACGTCTGGGTTTCGTTTTCGAACCCGACAGCAGTCGGCGTTAGGGTTGAGCCAAGTCAGGAAATCATCGATCCATGAGGCCGCAGGGTCTGACAAATATGACACGGCTGGACGCTTACGCTCAGCTTCAAGGGTATTTGCCACTGAGAAATCGTCACAAGTTGTGAAGCGGGCGCATAACTTTTGTTGTCCCCGACGATGAGTGACGTCGATGTCATGCGAGACGAAGTAGACGGGAGGCCCGATATTTAGGTAGGCATCCATGTCGTCAAAGTATTGGATCAGGTAGGAGTCCGAAGGCAAGGCCAGTCTTTGATCTACCAGCAATTTAGCCAATTATCGATGACACAACAAATAATCTGAGACGTACCGAGCCCAAGTTGGATGTGCTGAATCGATATTACAGAGACGACAAAGAGACCACCAAAAATAATCATGACAATACCCTTGACTAGAGGTCGAAGAATGAAGGGTGCGTAGTACCTTCGAATGAGACGAGCAAGGGAGCTAAGACCGCTGCCGTTTGGAGTGGGCTCGAGTAATTGGATGCGAGCTGGAATCTGGATACACGGAAAGCAGTCCACTCGGCCAGCCTGACGTTTAAGTCAGGTCGCGGCGCCTCGTCAGAAGTATTCCGAAGTAGCTTACCTCAAGACGACGCAAATCAAGCACCATTGCACTAACGAACACCGTCACTTGAAGCAAGGCATTCAGCAATACGCTGCCAGCAGCATACAGAGCAAAGTTTCTCACAGCCGGCATAGGCACAAGGGCACCGAGAGCGAAAGCTAAGGTCTCCGTAACAGAGCTGAGCATGATGGATGGCCCCATCTTGGCTAACGTCCGGGCGACACGTTCTTCAGGCGGAAGATAAAGCGGTACAGAGGCGGCATCGATTGACTCTGTATGTGAAGAGTCGAACTGGGAACGGCGGGAAGTGGGCGATATTGGTGTAGGATATGGGGGGGTCTGCTCGGGTGCAGCAGCATTAGGACCATGCAAGAGGTTCTGGCGATCAAGTTCGTGGACAAGGATGAATACGTTGTCGACGCCGACTGCCAATACAAGGAACGGTATCACTTCGGCGATAATCAAGGTGACTTTTACGCCAATGGCCGAAAAGAATCCCACGGAGGACGCAACCGACAAGATGACCAGAGCAATGCCGAATAATCCTAACGTAACCTTTGAGCCGACGAAAAGTTTGCGCGGTAACCGAGGGAAAATGTGAGGGACACTGTGGGAATCCGTCGACAGCGAGGGTGTTGATGGCCGCAAGAACAAGCTGGGGAGATTGATCACCCAGCGGTGTAGAGATACGAGAACCCCTTCCTCGTCTCTACCTGAACTACCCCTACCTAAGGTCAGGGCCACGTATAAGAACATCGCAAGATACGACAAAACTACTATCTTGACGTCCATGTTCGTACTCTTGTTAATCTCTTCTTCCAAAGAGATCCCTGTTGAATACGAAATCTCCAAACCGGCCTCTGATGGGGCTCGCTCCTTGAGTTGTGCCAAGTATTTTGCGAGTGCGCGCTCCCACTCCATCGCCCTCTCTCGGACTTCAATGTCAAGGGAGTCAGAGACGATGATGTTTACAACTAACGCCTCTGCGTCCAAGTAATTGTTCCCCGGTACACCACCCAGGATGTACTTGGGTAAGAGTGGTTGCTGGAAGTCGGGGAGGCAATCAACAGGGGCGTTAGCGCATTCCTCAACGCGTGCAGCCCATGAGTCGGGGGTGGTATTGTCAATGTCGTTATCAAACCAGGCTGTGATGGACTGGAATACGCATGCACCCTCGGGGCCAGCAGGCCGGAAGCACACGTCGGAAAGACTGTATGAGTTCGGCGAAGAACGAAGGGAGCGAATATCCGCTTCGACAGAGAACCAAAATTTGAGGTGATTCCATGAAAGCACCGGTTCCTTCGTCTGCGAGGGTGATCCATGCCCTCCTGTTGCTACCGAAGTTACAAAAATCTGCTGTGGCCGGTAGAAAGGACCAAAATTTTGGTCAAAGAAGTCTTTCTGTATCTTGCTCTCCGAGTCGGGCGCGACCCATAGCCGGACTGGATCCGTTTCCACGCCGAAGCTACTCCAACCGATATTTAGAAGACCTGTCAAGAAAAACATAATAGCGAAGGTCGCCCATGGGTATGATGCGGTGATGAGACCAAGCTTGTAAAACGCCCGGCGGAGCTTTACATTTAAACGGTATTGTCGAGGCTGGACACTGTCGAGAGGATCCAAAAGCGCTACACCACGACCAACTGTGGCGGTAGGCTGCGGCGAGGACTGCTCTCCGTCAAGATATCTGGCCAGAGACGACGCCCCCACCAGCTCGCGGGAGTGGGATCGAGGGGAAAGAGGGGTATCCAAAATAGTTTCGGGAACGAGGGCCAAGCGATCGTGCTTCCTCTCCTCCTGACGGCACAGGGCAGTCTGCAGACTGAAGCCCGTTAAAAATGCAATGAGGCATAACGAGTATGCCAGTATGAGGACAAAAGACAGACAAGAGAGAGCCCCGACATGACAAGAGTTGCCGATGGTAGGAACGTAGGGTAATGCGGGGCAAATTTGTGGGCAATCGATGCACGCGCACCGACTAGACAGGTCGCTGTCCGCACAGTTTCGAGCAGGCTTGTCGAAGGCAACCATACCTGGCGGGACCGTCGAGGGGAAGTTGATTTGGAAAGGGCTTCCCAGAGGCTTTTCCTGTCCCATTGACCTAAGAAATGCCAAGTAATCCTTCGCCCCTTCGCCGATCAAATCCATGGCGTAACCATTCGTTGACCCCACTTTGACATCTTTGCAACTATTGAAAAAGCCCTGGCCATGGCTCTTGGAGACGAAGAAATCCAAGGATTGTACGGCGGTTCGTCCGGTTATTGTTGTTTGTGTAGAAGTAATATTAACAAAGGACGCTTGGTCAGGAGCACATGTGAAATGGCAGAAGAAGGAGCGAAAGTTGTTTCGGCAAGCTGGACATGATGTGATGAGAGGCTCTGCCTCGTTCAAGTTGTCACGTAGGACTTCTAGCTGATCCGAATTGCAGCAAATTGGACCACCAGCTAGTTCGTCCCCACACACTGCAGTTAGGAGGGATCTAGTCTTGTCGTCTGGCTAAGGATGTCGTTAGCATTGATGGCTTGGCTGAGAGCAGTGTGGTGGCGTAGTACCTGGTATGCTGGGCCGTCAAACGGACATGGTAAAGGCTTCCCAAACAGGTCCTTGGACCCGCATGACCCCCGCATGGAGCAGCGGCCATTGATATGAGGAATATAATGATTTGTATGCAGGTTGGCCATTGTCGAAGCCATGAGGGGGACTGCAACTAGTGGAATGCGCGACGCGTCCGCGCAGCGCGGGTGATATAAAGCCACGTGTTTATAGCACGTCTCTGAAGCGTACCAATATGTCAGCGCTGTCAGCAGCCGCGACTCCTGCTGTTGCTGTTCCAACTCAGAGTTCCAGTTCTGCTATAAAACATAAAAAAAAGCGCTTTGTTGGCACCAAAAGTTTACAGCCGTCAAGGCCAGGCGTGCCCATCTCTGTTATCAATCAGATCCCGCAAGATATCCTTTCGAACACGCAGCTCAATAATGCTATTAAGCAACTGCCCACGAATTATTCTTTCGAGATACACAAAACTATACATCACATTAGAAAGAATAACTCAAAGATGGTCGCTCTGCAGATGCCCGAAGGGCTCCAAATGTTTGCCTGTACCATTGCGGACATCATCGAAAGGTGGGCATCTCTTGTCAACGGCGTGACGTTTAGCCGCTCAAGTCGTCCTAGATTCACTGAGGCTCTTACAGTAATCATGGGAGATGTCACGTACGGCGCATGCTGTGTTGATGACTACACCGCAATAGCGCTAGGGTGCGATATGTTGGTACACTACGGCCATAGTTGCCTTGGTCCGCGGGCTCTCTTGTTCAGGTTCCCAGCATACCGTTGACCCTTCTCCAGTTCCTATGGACCAGACAAAGATCAAGACTCTGTATGTCTTTGTAGAAATCGCAATCGACTCTACCCATCTCGCTCAGACCATCAGACTAAATTTCCCCGACAACCGCACCCTATTCCGCGAGACGCTTCTGGATTCTGAAGAGATGGAACGGGGAATTCCTGCTGGTGAAACTATCGGACGTCTACGGCATCTACGAATAGAGGGCCCCTCCACCGCATCTTCTGGGGCCTCCGAGGATAAACACTTGGAAACCCCTTTCCCCGAACCGACGCGCCTGGCACTGGTTTCTACCATCCAGTTCGTGGCTGCGCTTCAACGCTTGAAGGACGACCTGAATTCCGAATACGCCGGTGCGCCGCTGTTAGGTCTCCGAGAAGGTGAAACGCCGGTTGCCAGATCGGAGGTACCAACTGTGGGTGTTCAGGTCCCCAGACTTTGGACGGGAAGGTATGAGGCCACCATCCCTCGGTCTAAACCTCTATCTCCCGGGGAGATCCTCGGATGCACCGCACCTCCACTCGGCGATGTCGATGCTTTGATGTGAGACTTTAAATACTGTACCTCTTGGCAACTGCAGCAAGCGTTGACGGGGCCCTCTAATAGATATCTCGGAGACGGCCGCTTCCATTTAGAAGCTATCATGATTGGCAATCCGTCTGTGCCCGCATTTAGGTACGATCCATACTCCAAGAAGCTTACCCGAGAGCGGTACAATCATCGAGAAATGCGAGCGACGCGGAGTAACGCAGTAATGGCGGCCCGCAAGAGCATCGACGATATTTCCCATAAGGCTTCGGCTGTGGACACTTCCATACGCGAAGTTCCCTCCTGGGGAGTCGTGCTAGGTACTCTTGGACGGCAGGGTAATTTCAAACAACTACAGGCACGTCGCTTCATTCTACGAATAAATGCTATTTTAACTGACCGCCCCGCAGGCAATCACGAGGC
>QFDW01000700.1:0-11445 GCA_003315895.1 Lactifluus rugatus | reverse complement strand
ACAGAGTACTAATGTTTTTGACGAACTTGCACAAAGTCTTGCTAGTCCGGATACAGCTACAGCCTGACGCGCAGGCCTGAGGTTGTGACGACTTCAATGTAAAAACTGGCACCCCTCATCGCACTCCTTCCCCAGGCTGATAGCCAAACTATTCGGATCCTTGGTGATTCGCCAACTCTTATTGGGAGTGCAGTCGGATAGTACTATACACTCTAGATTTGTGCAGAATTCACGCAAGGCCCGGGGCAGCAATCCCGCCTTTCGGGTCTGAATCTTGTGCGAGAATCCATTGACATTGCTTGGAAGTGGCATGTCGGTGGAGGGTGCCCGACTGATGATGGATATGATGGAGAAAAGGGAATATGAGCAAATGCATAGAATGCACAGAAAAGTTCATCATCACTTGTATACTACCTGTCCGAGTACAGTAGGTTATCGCCGCCGCGAGCCTCGGATCCCTGAGTGCATCCTCGTCCGAATAATGCTCAGGCAATATATCTGCAAAGTTGTCAATATAGATGTCGAAACTGAAGTTGGTGCAAAACATAGGATCCAAGTGAAGAGCCTGCACCACTGACCGTAGTTCTAGTACACCACTATCAGGTCAAAAGTGGTGGAAATCCTGGCAATGTGTTTCATTTCATGCCAATAATTGGCAGTTTTGTCACAGTGTTCAGTCAATTTTTGGAGGGTGGAAGAAGGTGGGAAAAATCATCCATTTAGTGTATGATTTTTCTCCAGTCTACATGGCAGGTGGTGGGATTGTTTCACTTTCCTGCCAATTTCCGCCATCTAAAAATTGGCTAAAAAGGATGAGAGACTGGTGGAATTTCCACCACTTTGGATCTTATAGTGAATACACTGATAAGATGGATGGAACCGTGACGGGTGACCAATCTTCCAGCTCGGCGATCCCGGCCAAGTCGACCCGTGACAGTACCACACACCAGCTCTCCTCGCCCCGGGCCTCACCAGGCCTCACCGCTCAGGCTCAACGTTTAACCCCGCCCACAACCTTCTCGACTGACGGTCGTTTGTGTCAGAGTCCTCTGATGGAAGTTGACCTATATTTGCCCTCGTTCCGTAAAATGCGCAAACGCTCGCGTTCCCGTTCTCCAACGCCATGTGAGCATGACCGTCCTCTTGTACGCGCTCCTATCCTTTGCACCTTGTTCTATCTGAGCGTGTCTGTACTTGGAATAGAAACGCTCATTTGTCCCTACGCTCGCTGTTGGCGATGGTGCGCTTGAGCTGCCCCCGTCTTTCGCGTCCCCCAACACGCCAAGTCCTACCTCACCCAAACAAGTACAGACATTTTCTGCTCTCTTGCTCGTCCCAAGGCCCACACAATCAATATATATGTCTACTGTGGATGCAGACACAAACCTTCAGGATGAGCAGTGGGTCGCCCTCACGCGGAACCTGACGCTTCTTTCAGCACGAGGTACTACCGAGCACGAGACTGTTGAGAGCTGTAGCGGAGAGGAAAACATGATGGTGTGTATTCAAACATACCTTTGCCTCCCTCAAATCGCATTGCTTGAAGCTGACGACATCGCGCCGTGCTATTCCGTGTCATCCAGAACCTAGACGAGCCACCACTTGGGCCTTCTTCAACCGTCAACTCACACTCACAGCACGAGGTGCAAGAGCCACCATGGATTCGCATTGACAATACGGCTCCGCAGCCCTTAAACCCTAATTCCGATCCATCTATGACGTGTCTTCCATTGCCTCGGCCAATACTGTCGGCAACGGCAATGTTCCTACAGGCACCTACACCTCCTACGCTTCCTACGCCCCCCCTCTCTATTGCCCCACTCCCCCCACATTCGCCTTTCAGCTGCGCCAGCACGGACATTCCGTCACTCACTCGTCAGGAGTTACAACAGCAGCAGATGCCTGTGCCCGGACGTCGCTCACGCTTTACCATGGGACCCCGACCAGACTGCGACAAATGTCGGTTGGGCGTGCCAGGGCATTATGCCCATTTCGACTAGTCCACATATGGGGCTCGTACGAGACTATCACGTTTTGCACGTACTTACATTTTTTTAATGAATGTTTTCTGGCTGACACAAATAATCGCATCACACGAAGTCTGTAAATATTATGTACTAGGTGCTTGACATGGGTATGTTGTGCAGAGAAAGGACGACAGCTTTGAACCTCTTAACACCGGGGTATAGCTGTACTTGGCGGCGGTGGCGGTGAAATGCACAGTGGTAAGTAACTTATCAAAGTGATGGCCAAGCGTGGTCTGCATGGCGTCTCTGGAGGAGAGCGCCCAATCATTTGTCCCGCTTTCTAATCATCCATTACCCTCGTATTAATCCATAATGGTTCTTCTCGTTACCTCCGATAATGAGCAGTTCATTGTCGATAATGATGTTGCAGAACATTCCGCGTTGCTCAAACCCTTTGCCGAGAGTAAATCCTACTTCACCCATCTTATCGGACACCCTAATACGCGATGGTCGTAGACGACGGTGGGAATGACCAACCAGTTCCACTGCCAAACATTTCTTCGAGAGTTTTGAGAAAGGCAAGTGTCGTATGAACCCCGATTTCCGCGTCTGTCAGTGATATCGTCTGAAACCCAGGTGCTTGAATACTGCGAGCATCACCGCGGGGAGCGACTTCCATCCGAGTTCCAGGGCGGCAACACTGTGATCAGCGAGTGGGATCAGCAGTTTATCGCTGTCGACTCAGATATGCTCTTCGACATTATCCTGGCTGCTAACTATCTTGACATCAAGCCTCTTCTGTCAGTGCTTACGGGTAGTGCACCTTGACATACTTTGATATTATCGACAGTGCCGTGGGCTGCCAGACCGTCAGCAACATGGTCAGGGGCAGGACACCCCAAGAAATTAGGAACCTCTTCAACATTGTCAACGACTTCACTCCTGAGGAAGAGGTAAGGAAATCCTGAAATTCAGGTTTGGCGACGGTTATTGATTTGCAATATCTTATCATAGGCTCAGGTTATGAGGGAGAATGTCTGTTCTTTCTGCTTGTTGGTCTTCAGTTGCTGACGTTTTTCTCTATTTCAGGAATGGGCAGAAGATCGCTAAATTGATGTGCAGACGATTTGCAGAGGATGGAACCGTATGGAATGTGATTACAGTACACTATCTCATAATGCATAAGGGTTGTCCCAGGCCAGGCCAGGCCCTAATGCTATGCATTATGAGATTTATGCATTATCAGACATGGATTATGCAGGCATTTTCCCTTTTGTTCCCCAGAAAAGCTATGCATTATGAGCATTATGCATTATCAGGTTATGCATTATGAGATAGTGTACTGTTTTCCTACAATTGGTAATCCATGACCGTCGTCTCTGCTGTGAACATCCTCCTCTTTTTCAAATAACTTGAAATGCATCTTAAATGTCGCGGATCCCCTCAGATCTACCCGCACTGTCCACGGTATGTCATTGTCATATTCTTCTCACACGATGACGCCCTTATGAGTTCCCTCCACACGAGCAGCCCAACTCCACTACCATCTACCCCTGAGCCTGAGTGTAACTCTAACAAGGATGAGCTGATTGTATTTAATGATTTTGTCCTTAAAAACTGTGTGGAAATGTGAGTTTGACACAGACTTGACGGATGAACATGAAAAGAAAATTGTGTAGGGATACAACATTGAAGTCACAAGTCACACTCTCCCACCCACTAATCATCAATCACTCATACGTAGTAGCAGCACGGCCGCTAGTCTGAGATGCTTGCTAGGTGTCTTTTTACCTCAGGCTATACTTGTCCACTGGCAGTACAAGTCACAAAACGTTGTACGGCTATCATCATGTCGCCGGTCTGGTAGGGATCTTCAAAGAGCCGCTTCTCGTACTTTCTTATCCTCTTTCAGCATCCAGACTACCGTGACAGAGGCCAACTTCAAGTCCTTATATTCGATTGACGGTCTTTCTCGACATACCTAATCTACGGCGTAGTAACGATGGGCCGCGGCTAATCTATTCTTCTGTTTCAACGCCTTATGTTCCCAGGACAGATAGAAAATATGTCCGAGTCTCACCACTTTTCAGTTTGTGCTCATACCTGACCTCCCGTTCCATAGACTCGGGCCCAAATTGGAAACCGCCGTTTGAGAATTTGATAGTTTTCAAGTTCGTTTTGCGCTTCCCACCGTTGTCCTGAAAGTCAATTATGAACACCCTGAGATATGGTGCACGTCTAGTGACGATGAGTGGGAAGTTTAAAGGTATGTTGCGGACCACGCACGATCATCCGTTTCCTGAGCTGGATTCCCAGGAGTGGACTCTATGGTTCGGGAGTGGTATCTGGATGACAGGCCGAAGAGCCAACTAGTACCGAATCATTAATTTTTTGTCATCGCAAATGGGATCCAAAGACTTTGTTTCGAGTCACAGATGTAAGCGGTACTGGCCGGGCCTTTCAAAGTTACAGCAGCGAAGGCGGCTATAATAATATCCTTCTGCTATCCTCCATGCACAGCAGTGACATGAGTTGTAAGTCCTGTAGACATTCTTGGCATAGAGCCTGAAAACACGAAATCTGATGGCAGCCATGGAGAGCCATTCTTAGCCTACTGACAGTCTAGTAGCGGCGGTGCTGACATGGGTGACTCGGACGCCGCTCCCCCTTTCACGTCCAATCCAATTCGGAGAGTAATACTATACAGATAACGTTACAGAAAAACAATCCCAAAAGTCCGACCAAGTTTCAAGCATCAAGCAACAGGCTGTACAAGTGTGCGGTGCGAAACTTCACAGAGCTAAGCCCCTTCCGCCGAACTAGCTCCTTGTGCACAATCAGATCGCCATCAAGCAAGAGCTCGTCGTCGCTGTTTGTCCACTCCGCGTCAGGTAGAGGCGAAGTAGCTAAGGGTGAACCAGGCAGAGACGAGTCCGCTTGTTTTGTATACTCCCAACCCGGCTCCCGAGCAGTATCATGATTTCTGTTCCCTTCTACAAACACGTCTTCCTGTGGAGCTTGATGCTCGTTTATGAAGCTCGTCCCCTTGTCTGCGCTTGCATCTGGGAATTCCGCCTGTAGTTCCACTACCCTGTGAAGGCTCAACGTGTGGAAGCAGACGTCAGTGTCAACCTGCATTTCCACTTCTGCAGCCTCATCTGTGTCTGTATTACCGAGTTCGGGCAAGGCATCGAAGAGTGCCGTGTCCATCATTACTGCGGTTTCGTAGGACTCATCCTCGGTTTCAACAGCTTCATGACACTCATCCGAACCCTGGTGAAGTGAACTGGGGTGCTGGTCTTCCCGCGAATCAATCCCGGCATCTGAGTCTGCACGCCCATCTTCTGTCCTGCGCCAGATTGAGAAGTCTACGCCTTCCTCGCGTTCTCTCATCTCACCCTCTCCGTGCCGCCGTTCGAGCCCATTAACATCCCAGTGCTCATCTGCCGGAGCTGCACTCAAGCGGTGCTCTCCTTGCTGTTGCAACAGATACGCAACAATTCTGCGCTCATCCATCTCTGGGCTCGACTCCGCGCCATTCATTTGAAGACTGCGGCGCACCCGGCGAGCCTCGCGTAACCTTGCCTCTTTAACGCGGCCTTGCCGCTCGAGCCGGCGGAACTCATGCGCACGAGTCGGTGTCGGCGGGGAGTAGTGGGGTGGCCGTACGGGGGAAGAGTCTGGAGATTCGGTGGTAATCTTCAGTGCTGCTTGCTTCTTCGTACGTCCCTGCGGAATGGCCCGCGTGGAAGAATGCTTTGAGATAAGGTTTGCCCGAGAGGATCGCACAGGCTGATAGTCGTTGTTGTCTCCAGATTTGTCAGCGTCCTCCCCCCCTTCACTCTCGGTTTGGACTTCCGCTTTCCCATGAACGGTTCCCTCCTGCATCAACAAACGCGCATATTCGCGCCCCGCTGCCTCACGCATGTGACGCAACACTCGATCTGCATCCTCGAGGCTTTGCTGCCTCGCAGCGACCTCTCGTACAATGTCGATGTGGAACATATGGTTCTCAGCCATGCGTGCATACACCGCTTCCAGTCCGAGCGCCAGCACAAGTTCCTTGTTCGACTCTGAGAGGTTGGAAAGCGTCGATAATCTTGTTGACTTGGGGGGCCTGTTCTTCGCAACGCTTCTGCTTCTGCTGCGGCCACTGCTGCGTGACATAACGCTCCCTGTCCGGGATGTCTCCGCACTTTTGCCTGAATGTAACGCGCGCAAGTCGATATGTTGCACCGATGCTCGCCGAGTCAACTCCCCGCTACGAGCATCAACATGTGGCACGCCTCTGGTATTTCCAAGCGTCCGCCTGCGTGCTCCGCGATCTACCAGTGACACCGTGAACGGATCATTTGCGACGGGGTCATGTTGCACGTCGGGAGTCGGATACTGGCGTAGAGCGAGACGTTTAGACGGAGGACCGGGAGCAGGAGATGGAAGCTTGTGAGCAGAAACGGTGGGAAATAAGAGGCGGTTGCGGCCCGTTATCGATGCTTGACCCTCCACTCGGGTCGGTTCCCTGGCGGGAACCGGCTTCGAGCTAGTCTTACCGGCAGTAGGCCTTCCAGCGGTGGAGGTGGTCAAGGAGCCATGCGAGGAGACATGTCGTTCTAAAGCCGATGGCAGTCGATTCTTGGAAGAAGAAGCCATGGCACTCGGTTGTAGTGGCCTTCGCGCAACGTTAGGTGCTTCATGCAACGGTGCAGCCTCCACCTGCGGAATTGGTGAAGGAACAGCGTTCCTATGACTTATCGCGAGAGAGGGGCCCCCCATGCTTGTTTTAGGTTCCGCTGTTGACATCGTCGTCACAATCAACGTCGACTTATCAACGGGAATGGCCTCGGAGGCGTGGATTGCTTTGGGCGACCGAAGTTGTTCTGCGTTCACGTTAGATTGTTCGCATTCCGGCAGCGGGGTGGCGTTTGGCAGGGATATCGGTGGCTTCTGTTTGTCCCGCTTTGGAGGCCACTCCCCGTCTTGGCCATCACCTTCCGCCTCTCCGCCCGTTCCACTTGCGCGTGGATCGTGTAATGTGTACCGGGGCTCTCGGTTCGCATTAGCGTATACACTGCGGAACGGACCTTCAACGAGGCGGGGTGCGTCCCTCGCACGGGCTCGTAGTGGCGGACTTGTCGGAACATTTTGAGGGGGTGGAGTGCAGAAAATGTCATCTTCCACCGGTACGGCGATCAGCTTGCACGGGGAGGAGGGAAGGAGGCGCCTTTGATGTACATCGGTAGAGGGTGAAGGTCGGGGGATGATTCCAGGTTGCAACGAAGTGTCACTCAAAGGGGATAGCTGACGTTGGAAGGGGCTACGGGGAGAATTGATAGCGCTTGTGTGCGGCGGTGTTGGTTCCTGCGAGGGCTGCAGAGAAGCGTTTACAGGTCTACGGATGGACCCCGAAGCCTCGGCAACAACCGCCTGGGCAGGGGATGGAGCAGCTGTGGCGTCGTGATTGGGAGAATGAATTGAAGGGGGTCCCTGCTGCAAGCGAGATGGGGACAGCTCGTCGGGTGCTGAGGTAGCCCCTATATGACTTGGGCTCGGAGATCTGGTGAACCACTGAATTACCGACAAAATAACCGGTAGAAGAAAGCGCATACTTCCTCGGGGCCACGAAAAGATTACCTGCATTCTCGTTGGCAGAGTTGGATGAGCGAGACGACCTGGGAGATGAGCTTGCTCTGTTTCCTTCCGATCGGCACTCTGCTTCCTGATCGTTGTCACCTGGGTCAGGGAGTGCACCCGTGTAATCATCAGCTCCGATTGCCGGTGCTTCTTCATCTTCCTCGGGAGATGGGGGGTGCAAAGATTCGGCTCGAGTCTTCCCCTTATCCCGAAGGTTTACAGGTCTTGTATGCGGTGATAAGTCACTTGTCCGCCTTACTTGAACAGTGGCATTTTCTTGACGCATCTTCTTTGCGACACCAGAATCTAAGCTTTTGTCCTCAGAGTCCGCCTCCCGCTGTCGCTTCTTGGTTCGCTTCTCCCTGAGAGGTGCAACGGCGTCCCGGATAACGCCGATATGTGAAACCGGGCCAGTGATAGAATTCTTCCTAGCGTCACCCCGCCCCATAGCCTGGGAGGATGGAATATCAGGAGCATCGGCGGAAATCCCATGTTTCTTCTGATATTTGAGTATTTGAGCATCGAATCGTTGTTGATTGATCTTGTAGCGCTCGCGCCATGACTGGACAGAATGGCGGGAGGAGAAAGACCATTTACGTTCTGCCTGATGCGAGTGTCAATCGTACGGCATCACAATGGCGGCCGCGCGTACGTTTTCTACAAGCCTCTCGTATAACTTCAGTCCCAAGCGCCCTTTCGGTCGTGGATTATATGTCGCGATATATTTCATGAGGAGAGCATCATCCTCGTCGGTAAATGCAACCTTGTGCCTAGAGTCCATTATCAGGATGAAGAGAAAGAAAACAAAAGAAAAGAGAGAGGATACTTGCGACATTCTGAAGCACGTCGTGTCGACAACACGACAGGTCACAAAGGTGAGGACATTGTGTGACATGTCGCGTATAAAGTTGTCACGTATTGCGATTCAGACCTTAACCCTGTGTTCTCGCGTCCATACCGATGAAGATAGTACTGTACAACATATCTACTAACTCCTTCCCAGCCAATTCTCGGCCTTGAACTCCTCTAGCGTGTGGCTATCGAAGTAGTCCCATAGTGGAAAGACGGTCTTGATGTTCTCGTGGTAAAGCTCGGGATAATACCGGATTATTGCCTCTTCCAGCCCGGAAAATACGATCTACACCCAGGATGTCATCGTCCAGTATACAGTTCCACTATGCGTCCACACTTACCTTATATCCAGCTTCAGTCAAGTGCAACCCATCCGTAAAGTACGCTTCTAATTCCTCCTCGCTCTTTCCTGCTGCTTCCCACATTCTTGTCCATACATCCACTACGGGTACATCCTCCCTTTCACCTACTTTTTTCACTTCCTCAGCGTAAGTTCTCGTGACATCGAATTTCCTTGTCATTTGTTTGTCAGTTCCCATACTGGGAACATGAATGGGTGGCGGGGTGATCAAGAGAAGCTTTGTTTCGGAAGAATACCTGGGTGAATCGGATGCCCGAATAGCCTGCACCATCGTCGCTAGGTTCTCGGAGAAACGGGATATAGGGACATGTTGCCTGAATGCTGGTAGACACGCATCGTTTGCTCCGAACCAGATTGTAAGGAGTCGCACGCGAGAGGTTCGAGGCTGGACATCCTCCTGCTTTGCAATGATCTGGCCAAACCATGCTTCAGATAATGACCCCATAACACGTTGTTCGGGTTGACCCACCTGCTCTAAGACTGCCAGTGCCCAATCCGTATTGTACCCCGCGAAGCCGCGATTGACAACGTCAAGCTTGTGCGCATACAAATCTTCGACCCTTCGTGATCCCGAGGTGTGGCACATACCAACTACATTGTAGACTTACTGGCAAGACGAGCACCGATGCCCTTGATCTCAGGATCCCAGCTTCTCTGTGTGAGTGAATCTCCGAAGAGAACGAACAAATCGTAGGAGCCATCCATGGCCGTCTGGTCTGAGTGTCTCGATGGATTGATTAGAAAGTGTTGTCGTGCATATTCATGTATGCAATATCTCCCCCGCTTGTGCCTTCATCCCCATCTCAGATTCTACTCTTCTCACTCCCGTCATTAGCCGGATGTTGACCCTCATGATGCAGACAAGTCTAATAGTAGAGAGCTTGCAAGCGCCTTTACTACTGTCTTTTCCCAATGGCCTGAGTTAGCGTTGTGTCCGTTCTGTTTGTTTGGTTCCCTTTCCTACGACATTTTGTCAAATTTTGTGCATCCCTATTTTCGACCTGAGAATGGCCTCCATGTATTCGTGTATGAGCTCTACAACCCAGACACGCACGCTAAGTAACAGGCCAAAGTCATTCGTAAATGCTTTCTGAGTCCCAAATCTCTACTTCTACTTTTATCGCGGCGCAGGGCACGAAACGGCCGCATCTGCGCGCACTTGAACATCTTTCCCGTGCGCCGGTGGTACAGTCCAGGCTGTGGGCAGCGATACGCTCCTGCGACACGGAGGATTTCCACGCGGCGCTTGACTTGACAGCCCACCGTCCGTGATGCCCTTCGCCTTCACTGCACGTCATGTTGGCAGCACTATGCGGGTCTACGCCAGCGCAGCACTCGGATGCTCCGTTCCTTTCCAGTACATATGCGCATGTCGATCTGGCGTCAGCTTTCCCGCTGATTTCGACACCGCTGTCGTTCCCCAATCGGTGGAGAAGGGGAGAACAGCCAGTTAGACATGTGGGTATTAGTGGTATCCGTCTCCGTCACAGGTGACATCACCACCCCATTCAAACCGTCCACCACGCGACGGACATCCGGGGTCCCGATGCTCGGGATTTTCGGCCTGAGCGATGAGAGGCACTGCCCCCGGCTGTGCTAGCCGTGCCGGGCTTGCATGCGCACACCCTCATGCTTCTGAACTGGGCACGGTGGCGGCGCTGGAGGTAAACGATCTTGCATCGGTCACCGTTTCGTTATTACAGAGATAATACTCTTTCCTGCAGCCTTGAGGTTTTGATCGACGACAACGCCATCACCGAACAGCGTGTCAAGCGTGTCCCCCTCTTCTTATCGGTAAGCTCGGCACACTGACTTATATCATTAGAGTGGTGTCGTAGCCCATCCTTTCGTAGCCTCTGCACGAGAGATGGTTAACCAGGTGCCCCTCCATGCGTGGGGCGCGTCTCCGGATGAGGTCGTTGGTGCAGACGTGGAGATGGAGGCGCTGAGCGGTTCTAACAATCCCCGTACTTTACACACACGCACATATGCTCAGGGCGTAGTGTTGTTTATTTACTTACATTTTTATTAGGTCGCACCGGTTGCATCTGAGTCAGTGCTGTGCCAGAAAGTGCTGGCATGCTTTGAGGCAAGAAACCTAAAGGCAATTAGCTGCTTTGTATCTCCTGTTTGTGAAAGGCAAGGCAGGCGCGTCTATGAGAGGGATGGCTCCTCCGAGTCGTGTATCAAACAATTCACCGGAAGCGGTAGACCCTGGAGAGTGTTTCCAAGTTGCCTTTCTCCTCGTCTTTCCGTTTCCGCGAATCATCCTCGGCACTATAGCTTGGAATACGCACCGAGTCGCTTGTGGTGCCCAATTCGAATGTGATTTACCTTCCCTCTAACTTATCTCCGTTTCTTTATTCGGGATGCAGGGTATTGTAACCCGTGGCTCTGCGTGTCTTCCGACTGTACAGTTAGGTATCGACGGCCGGGAGCCCGGAGGGGAATGTAGCCATCACGTGTAGTTGCCAAGGCTGCCGTCACTTACCATGATCTTGCGGTGCCGAACAATTGTTCAAGCAAATTCTAAAAAAATTTATATTTAAAGCTGAGCGGGTTGGGACCGGAGCGCTGGAGCACCGGTACTGAGTCACTTTTGGGGAAACCAGTCTTTTATTACCCATCGGTGGT
>QFDW01000698.1:0-12491 GCA_003315895.1 Lactifluus rugatus | reverse complement strand
TAGCACTAGTAAGCTAGTCACGCTAGTCACGCTAGTCACCCTAGCACATTGTCATTTTCCTGATGCGCGCAGCTACGATGAGATGCCGAAAATTGCTTTGACTTTTGCCTACGTGCAGCATTCACCCATCCTCCGTTTGTAATGAATCTTCGCTCCGCGGCGCGATGACTTGAGCTACTGCAGCAGAGATTTTCACTTTCCTTCTCATTTCCTGTATCGTGCGTGACCTTGACAGTCGCCTGTGGTGGTGACCAAAAATGCAATCAATGGCGATGCTGTTTCACGTGCTACAAAGTCCCGCAAGGCAACTGCTTCCATACCTCTCAATCGTCTCGCAATGCAAACACAACATCTCACCACAATCATCATCGTCGCGTTTCGTTCAAGCACGGATTTGTAGCCAGGTTTCTCACTACAGACGAACCCTCATATTTACCCATACCTATCGTATCTCTAGTTCTTGGTCCGCGGTCTTCCCAGGGACATTGGCGGATGTCATAGTACGGTTCCGCAGCAATCGGCTGGTCTTGATTGGCCTTTCTATGTTCATCTGTATTACGCTTGACGCTTGCATATAAAAGCCTGTAACAAATCCAATATTTCTCTCTTGCATTTCACTGCCCTTCCTCTGTACGTCACGCGGGATAAAACTGCTCATTTCCCTTATTCATTGCAGCGACCTCTGATCAATTTACCATACCATGTCTCTCCCCGAAGAGGAGAAATCCGCTGACGCCGAGAGACGTGACCCCGAGCAACTCAGTAGAGCCGATGTTAGTTCTCTTTTCGCTTTCATCAATTGGCTTGAGCTCATGGACTCTACCACGTACAGGATAACTCTCTTGATGACTGGGACGATCCTAACTTGGATCCCACGGGGTCCCTATTCCAAGAAGAATCGCCGTATGCGGAGGTCCGGTCTGCAGTTGCGAACACAGATGATCCAAAGATGCCTTCAACTACATTTCGTGCCTGGTTCATTGGTCTAATATTTGCTATCCTTGTCCCTGGTATCAACCAGGTCTTCTACTTTAGATACCCTTCGGTTGGAATTACCATGGCTCGTGCTTAACAGCTGCTACAGTATTTCTCGTGCTGATTGATTGCCGGTCCTTCGAACAGATCGTCTGCATACTCCTCATTTTCCCCATCGGCAAGGCATGGGCTCGCTATATGCCTAATGTTTCTATCTTTGGCATCTTACTCAACCCCGGACCATTCACGATTAAAGAACACGTCATCATTTCGATCATGGCTACCACCAATAGCCCTCCATACGCTGTGGGTGCCGAATTTGGAAAACTATGTCAATGCTGACTCCAACGCCACTTTAGAATGATATCATTGCGGTGCAGAGGCTCTTCTACAATCAGCGCCCCAATTTTATATGTTCGTTTCATCTGCGGACGCTTTCCATTTCCGTTTATTGATCATTTCCTTTGCCAAACAAAACAGACCAATGGCTGTTTGTCATGTCGACCCAGCTGATTGGCTTGTCAATTGGTGGCATCTGCAAACGTATCCTCGTCGCACCGGCATCTATGATGTGGCCCAGCACACTCCCCGTTTGTGCGATCTTCAACACTTTGCACACCCTGGACCCAGCGGGTTCTCAGGCCCGTGACGGTATTTCCCGACTACGTTTGTTCACCTATGTATTCCTCGGCTACTTCTTCTACAGTCAGTTTCCAACCTCTTTCCTCCGAGTCGCATTGGCAATTTGATTCGAACCATCTTAGACTTCATTCCCTCCTACCTCTTCACAGCTCTCTCCTACTTTTCATGGGTGTGCTGGATCGCTCCTAACAATGTCAAGGTCAACCAACTCTTCGGTGTTACTCATGGCCTCGGCATGGGTGTCCTAACCTTCGACTGGGGTCAAATCGTCGCATTCATTAGCTCTCCACTTGTATCCCCGTGGTGGTCTGCTGCCAATGCTGGTTTAGCCGTCGCTTTCTTTTACTGGCTTCTCGTCCCTATTCTCTACGTTCGTGCTCATTTCTCCCTTCCTTGTGTCCTCATCTGAGTATATGCGTGCAGTATTCGAATGCTTGGTACAGTGCCTACCTACCCTTGGTGTCTTCGCACATCTTCGATAACACAGGAGGCATTTACAATATTTCCCGCATTATCAACTCAGATGGCTCCTTCAATCTCGAGGCCTACCAGGCCTACAGCCCTCTCTTCCTTCCCGCGTCCTTTGCCATCGCTTATGGTCTCTCATTTGCGTCAGTCACCGCCCTCCTCATGCACACCATTTTGTATTACAGCAAGCCGATCTGGACCCACTCTCGCCGCTCACTCCGGGAACAGCCTGATATCCACGCTCGTCTCATGTCTGTTTATAAAGAGGTCCCTGATTGGTGGTATCTCTTGATCTTCTGTGCGTGCCTCAATCACCAAGCCCCAAGCTTTCCTGTAATATAACATCTTTCAGTGATCACGTTCACATTCGGTGTCATTGTCATTGAGGTGTGGGACACGGAACTGCCTGTGTGGGCTTTTGTACTTTCCGTCACCATCTGTGAGTCTGCTGGACATTCTTGAGCGTATTCTTGCCTATTGAAATTCTTGCGATCAGCATTCATGTTCACTCTCCCGAATGGTGTACTTGGAGCCATGACAAACGCTATCGTCAGTCTTAATGTGATCACGGAGCTCATTGTTGGATATGCCCTTCCTCACCGCCCAACCGCGATGATGATGTTCAAGACTTGGGGCTACATCACCATGGATCAAGCATTATCGTTCGTTAATACCCTGAAACTCGGTCATTACATGAAGATCCCACACCGACCGATGTTCTTCTGCCTGATCATTTCCACCTTAGTTTCGAGCACCGCACAGCTCGGCATGCAGGCATGGATGTTCTCTCACATCAAGGACATTTGCAGCCCTCATCAAAAAGACAGCTTCATCTGCCCTGGCACCAATGTATTTGGTTCAGCATCCACCATTGTCAGTCCATTCTCGTCTGCGTTTTTCTCATTCGCTAATCTTTACCTAGTGGGGTGTCATTGGACCACAGCGACTCTTCTCGCACGGCCAGACCTACTATAACCTTGACTGGTTCTTCCTTGCCGGTGCCATTGGGCCACTCATCCAGTGGACTCTTCACAAGGGGTTTAGGCTGTCTTCCCTCAAGTACATCAACTTCCCTGTCATCTTCTATGCCACGGCATTCATTCCACCTGCAACGCCGCTGAACTATGTGTCTTGGGTTCTGATCTGCTTCGTGTTCAACTACGTTATTCGTCGCCGCCACACTCTCTGGTGGCTAAAATACAATTGTGATTATTGTTCCTTTACCTAGCAAAGCCCATAGATTCTGACCGCATGCTTGGTTTCCTGTAGATGTGGTGTCCGTTGGATTGGATGCGGCTTATGCCTTCGGTTCCCTCGTCATTTTCTTCGCTCTGCAATACCCGAAGAATGGCGCAATCGGGGTAAACACGATTCAGACATGGGGCAATACTGTGTACACCAAAACTGCGGACTACATCGGTGTACCATACAAGGCAATCCCTGATGGTGGAAGGTTTGGCCCATCGATCTGGTAAAGGATAAAGGGTGAGAGGTGGCATCGAGATTGCCCATGTCGTCGTGATGATGTCACGTAACATGGCCCGTGGCATCTCCGACTCGCTGTTGTCCAAGTTTTCGTTGTTGTCCCACATAAAGGAAGTAGTAATTTAAGACATATTCACACTATGACAGGTGTCACCAACCGGGTAGTGAATAACGAGGATATTTGCTGTGTCGGTACTGAAGTTGGTGTATAAATTTGTGATATCGTGCGATGGACTCGAGACAGATACGTCATACAGTGTCGGCGCCTCTTCAAATGGATAAACACTAGCGACTTGCTTTTTTTCTTATCTTTTGTTCACAATCAGAATGTATATGCCACCCCAGAACATTTAGTAAACTTCACCTTGCATACAGTGACATGCTCCCAAAATTGTGCAGTTCAGCAGACTTCCTAAACACACTATAAGATTGAAAGTGGTGGAAATCCTGCCAAAAAAAGGGCAATTGTGTTTCATTCCCCACCAATAAATGACAATTTTGTGTTCAGCTGATTTTCGGAGGGTGGCTGAAGGTGGGAAAAAACATCTGCTTAACAGATGATTTTCCTCCCATCTACATGGCAGGTGGTGGGATTGTTTCACTTTCCCACCAATTTCCACCATATAAAAATGGCTAAAAAGGATGAGAGACTGGTGGAATTTCCACCATTTTGGATCTTATAGTGAACCTACCGAGCCAGCAACTACCATAGGAGCCAGCCTGCACTTTTGCTTTTGGCTAATATGCGCAGCATCTACGCATGCTCCGTCTGTAATGAAACTTTGCTCATCAGTGGTGGTGACTGAAAATGCAGCCAATGTCAATGCTGATGCACTTACTACAACGTCCCGCAAAGTAGCTGCTCCGTACTCTCCCAATACTCTCTCAGCGCAAACACCATTCCACTCTAACATTTGGCCACCATCACCATCGTCGCGTTTCACTCAAGCGCGCGTCTGCAGCCGGGTCTGTTTCTGACAACGGCGTTGATGCGAAGGAGTGCGTTGACTCGACACATGCTGGACATGAGTTCTCGATTCGTTCTGCTCGGCCCAATCCCAAGGGGAGATTCCCTTTCGTACTGAGGGTGATATCAGTGACGCCAGTCGCGTCCGGATCACGCACCAGTGAAAATGCGCAAGAAAAAGCGGTGGCCAGCCTCGGCCTATCGAAGGTGGTGACAGTGTGAAATGCGAGCAGGACGGGGGAAGCGACAAATCGCGAACCCAGTGACACTTTCTTGTTCCATCTAGCATCTACTTGCTAATTTAAAGGCCATAGTTGGAGTATATCGATCAACTGCGAGACGGGTCAGAAGTTCTTATGTCATGGCCGCGCCTGCCGCCCGTAGGGGCCAGAGATCACATTTACGGGATGAAATCCCATGGCATAGAATATATCAAGTCCAGCTGTAAGTTTCTCCGTTCATAGAACATTAACTTAACGAGGCTTCATCCGAGTCATTTGTGATTCGCTACATCTACCGTACATACCAGATTGACAAAGCTGGGTTAAACTCGGAATTGTCCTCCTCGACCTCTACTAGTATTGGGCTGGCGGGGGCGTGTGTGTAGGTGAGTCTGGGAAGTTAGATGAGAAAGAAAAGAGGAGGGGAAAGCAAGATGCGAGGAGAGCGCAAGGGCAAGATACAACTAAGGGCAGATTTGGAGATGACGTAATAATTGCCCAAGGGTGAAACCGCATATATCATACACGCAGGACCTGTAAACTACCGATGAACAACAGAGGTATGGAACAAGGCAGCACGATGCCCGTGTGGGAACGGTGGTACAATGGGCATTGTCATGTGATTATGTCGAGTTCCCAAGCAAGTAATAAACCTTCAACATAGGGAAGGGACGTGCAGGGTACAAACGGAAGTTGTGGGAAGCCGTCATTTCAGTTACGAGCTTCAGCAGCCACTCTGACGTTACTGCACACTGTCGGACCCCACCACTGAGTACCGAGCGAAGAGGTAGACGCACACCATGGAGGGAAAAAATTACTCACCGATCTCAATCGAGCAACTCGGTGCAGTGACACTGGCCTGTCTTCGTTCCGCGGCCACAAGGGTCGTCCCACACCTCCTTTAGTCGCAGCTCCAGCGCCCTCTCACTAACAAAGTCAAGCGCATACTTCTCTGCCCTCTGGACCGGAGCGTGATCATCGAGGATCCAACCTAGGATCAACTCTGTGTTATAGAGCAGACACGGCTCGCGTTCATGCCCTGGATCACAATCCTTCAAGTGCATCTTGAACTCGTCCTCACGACCACCCCGCCAGTGGCAAGAAAGTTTTGTACATAAGAACGGATATGGGAGGTGATGGGATACGATATGGTGCTTGAGATCCTGCCGGCACTCATGGGTCTTCGGGCATCCCCTAGAGGGACATCGAAGTATCGGTCGCTTAGGAAAAGGACAGAAGAAGTGCATGTCAGTGCGCAGCCATAGCGAGGTGGAAGCTGTCTTACCTGCAAGCTCATGCTAGAGCCGGAAGTTTCATTGGCAGTGGTAAAGCCGTTGGTCATGGATGAGAATGAATACGCTGGCAGGATGTGAACTTGAAGGCCGGGGCCACCGTGAGGGTTTATATAAACGACCTTAGGTTAGCTGTCACACTGGCACCTGTCAGCCCTAACTTGATGCCATCTGGATCCGTTCAATAGTTATCCCATGGAAGGCTTGATGTAGTATGAATCATCGGAGGATGGGTCATAACTCTGACTGGGAGACCATAGCAATACTCCTAACGATGATCCAGAACAACCGCATTAAGCGACTAGTCACAATCAGGGCGTAGTCATGATGTGAAATGGAAGGCCAGGGTATATTCGGTGGAGGTAAGCTTTCATGAAAGGTAGATTTGGAGGAACGATGGAAGTCGAGATTTTCGACGATCGAAACATAGTAGTCACATGACTCACATCATGGACATAAGCGCGCGTCCATTTGAAATCCTCACACAACTTTTTACAGAGGAACAACTGGCAATCCGAGTCGATTTCATTAACTCAACAAATCAGTACCTCGTACCTCACCATGTAGTCCTTGTTCCACTGGTCAATGGTGGATAAGATGACCGAGTCTGCATAATAGTGCTCTGGAGCGCTTAGCCGGCGGAAAATTCGATCACAAGACGGCTAGCGCATTTGCACACGCTTTCACAATTAGCACGTCAGCTGCCTTGAATGGGGGCGGACCCTAGCACGTTTACTCCCACAAAACATGAGTACCCTTCCTTCATTGGTCAATGGCCAGTGATCGATAGGGCTGTACCTTGACATATATGTCACCTTCGTCCCTTCTAGCAAATGTTCATACAACCACTCTTTGTCACTCCTTCACCCTTTGGTCTCGCAAATGCTGCTCACGCAATGCTCGTGTTGAGAGGTTTCCCTTGTATCCGGTTCTATTTCTATTCAGGGCACGGGCCAACGCCGTCCCCCGGAAAGGCGAGCAAACACGGAAAGGTCTCCTAAGTTTGGGTGGTGCGAGGGTATGGCAACCAGTCATTTCTGGGCAGAGGTGGAACTGTCATCCTAGACAGTCTCTACTGAGCCTCTATTGTAACTGGCGGTGACGCAGGAAGGGAATCGGATCCAGAGAGGGGTATTTTGGTGCGTAAGTTCAGTCTCCATCAACCTCATAAGAGCCCTGGTAACAGGGTGAGCATTTTGGTCGCTAGTTACGCTCGTCTGGCCCATCTGCTTTTGGGATACCGTTGATGACGCCCCCAAGCTCATCTACACCTGAATCTTACAGCCAATATAACAATGAAATAATGCAATAGCAAGCATACGGTTACCGCTTCGTCTGGACGCGGAGTATAAAGGGCCCAGATGTCTGGCATCAGAAGAGAGGATACTAGATACCGTGAGTGGTGGGGATCCAGCTGGGACAGCAAGTGCCCCACTCAGACACGCGCAAGGCCAACTTTCATAAGGTCCGTTGGTGGTATCTCCACGCAGCGGCAAGACTTTTCGGGAAGTGTGGATATTCTGCGAGTTGAATCCCATTTCTAGGTTGTACATACAGGCTAAAAAATTGTAGGGATGAGTATGATACTGCGCTAATGAGCATGGGACACGACCATGGCATGCGCAAAATGACATTTCCGTTCTCATCGGTAACTATCTGACAGCGCTTGCGACGGATATCACCAGGACAGCAAAGAGAATCTGCACTAATTGAGACAAAGTGTGGATAAAGTTCCACAAACTGTTCTGAGGGCGATAGGGGAGGAACATATCATGTTGTCTATGTATCTGAGAATTGAGAAATTTGTGTCAGTCGGGAGAAGGTGACCCCGCGTTGAGTAGCGCCGATGCCACGATACTTCCCTCCTTCTGGGCTGGCCGTTAATGTCAGCCTATCGTGTGGCCATCGCATGTACCAGGCTTCCCGTGACTGTGTTTCGTCATACATAGAACGCACATTGCGTGAAGACACATTGGCAACGTCAGAATCGAGGGAATCGCAAGTAACGACGACAGCTTTTGACGAAAGCCCAGGTTCACGCTGCAACGAAACAGAGAGCGAACTGCCGCTGCTGGGAACATACAGAGCTCTTTCAGAAGAAAGAGCATGAGGTTATGTCTACTACTGGGACCCTTTTGTCACCAAGGAGAATAACACGATGAATATAGAGTTCAAGATAGTGATATTCATGATCGGAGTCAGGCAGCTTTCGTCGGGAAGAATGGTAGATGTCTCCCAGGGCGGGGTAGATGCAACGATATAGATACCCCAAAAGTCAAACCCAGGTTTGAGACTCGATGGATTGGGCCATGCGTGTAGGCGCCTGAGCCAGATGAGAGGGGGTTGAACCCAATCTGCTTCAGCTGGCGGGAAGAAACGTTGGATATCGCCCTCGAGAGGCTTCAGAGTACTGGCATAAAGCTCGTTGAATGGCCGCAAAGCCCCGAGGCGGAGCCGGCGGTCCAGCATGTTCATGTCTTTCCGACATTGGCAGAATCGCTTCTAGCATTGGCGGCGGTATAAACACGGGAGACGAACTACAGAGCTAGACGCTGTGCTTCTGGTGACCTCAGCAACATTAAGTCTTGTAAGCGCCTGTAGCAACGCCCATGGTTGCAGAGGAATGATTGGTATTGGACAGGGAGAGTGTCTTGACAGAAAGACAACCTCGTAGCCCGGTCAGGTGACTCGGATTATTAAGTTAAGGTTTGGTCACGGTCTCGTGATGCGGGCATCGCGCTTGTGTACTTACTCTTTACCTGCCACATTTGGCCACTTTTCACAATGGCCTTCATTAGTCCAGAGGATCGCGCATATATGTCACCCTCGTCTTCTCCAGGTGGCTCTCCAACAGCTTCCTCCTTGGTGGATTCATCTCCTCTGCCCTCCCCATCCATTCCACCCCTTGACCTGGACAGTCCACCCACCTCACTTGGCATAAACCATCCTTTTGCCAGCTCTACACACACTACAACACATCCTTCATACGAGCTCCGTTATTCCAACTCCTCCTATACCCCTGCCACATGGGGATATAGGCCAAATGTCTCATCCTCAGCAGAGCGCGCAAAACTGCTTGAGGACGTATTTGACGAAGAGGAAAACTTCTCGATGTCAGACCTTGAGGGAGAACCACCAGATGAAGCAACTTTATGGGAAGAGAAGATCACAAGAGCTGTCGACACTGGTGACTCGGAATTTACTTGGAAGTATGTATCGTCACTGCGTCTGTAAGCAACCATCGCATTGACCGAGCTTCAGAGATGCAGGGCTTACCTTTGTGCCTCCGTCGATCGCTGAGCTCAACAGTCTTGGAGTCATCTCTGAACCAGTTCAGCGTTCCTTTAAGCGCGTGCAGACCGCACCCCCAGCAGTTTTCTCGTCTTCACATCGATCATTCTTTACGCATCGCGCCGTTCCAGCGTGGACCCGATCCCAAGGTCTCATGGTTTTTCTAGCAAACAATCAGATCAAAGCCCTCCCCCTTGAATTTTTCAAGTTGAGTAATCTGACTGTGCTCTCCCTTCGTGCGCCTTTGTCTCCGTTTCTTTTCTTCGCTTCATGTTCTGATGTCCTTCCGGTAGGGAACAACAGCCTCGAGTATCTGCCCCCAGAAATTGCGCAGTTATACGCCCTCAAAGACCTTGATATAGTCAACAACAATCTTCGTTTTCTCCCCGCAGAAATGACGAACATGACGCTTACCAACCTAAATGTGCACACAAATCCATGGCACCCAGACCCTGCCAACCATGCGACACAAGACATGTCCAAAGGAGTGGATGGTGCAACACGTGTGCACTTTCGCGTGCCACCGCTGCGCGAAATGGTCCTACGCTACCTCCTCACTCCCACTTCAACGAGCCAACAGCGCTTGTCGGCACCCACAGCCGCGCGCGTGCAACAACCCACGACACTAGAAGACTGCTTTCAACTCCCGCTCCAGGAAGGGGCCCTTACCCCCACCGACGCGGCCCTCTTTGCACGCCTTGCACCCGCGGCAGTGTCCGCCCCACGACGGCACGCCTTTTCGCGTGCCACGACGTCAGGCGCTGGCACCGGCATGTTATTCTCCTCCGCCAACAGCTCGTTGCCCAACTCGGAACGTCCCGACCGCCGCTCGTGTCCGTCCCGCGCTGGAGACGCGGCGGTGAACGAACAGAAGAGCTCTGGACGTTGTCCGTCTCCGCGACACTGTTCTGGCACCGCACAGGCGGTGACGACGTGGATATGGACGCGGCTCGGCCCGCCATTTGTGCTGCCCGCGGAGGAACGATACACGTGGGTGACCGAGATCGCGGGCGTGCGGGTTGGCGAGACGATAGGCGGCGTGCCGCTCTTGTGGCGTGGTTGTGGGCGAGGCTGTCTAGACTTTTTGGATGGCGTTGGCACTACTTCTCCTGCCTCCGCCGCTGGCGTGCAAAAAGACGACGAAAATGAAAATGATCGCCCCCTCTGTGGAGGTGATGGTGGGGAAGCTGTGCCGACAGAGGCTTGAGCATGAAGTGGCCCTCGCTGAATATGGCACATGTATAAAAGAATGGTTGGCGAGATGAATGTATTATAAATGAAAGAAGTATTATATCCACTCTGGTGAAGAGCTTGAGGTGCAGTAGAACGCCATACGCCTTTCCACTCAGCACTCCGGAGCCGACTATTAATACAGCAGCTAGCAACATCTACAAAGCCTCGCCAATTCAACCCATGGCGAGGCGAATAGGTATGAGATCCAAAGAGAAAAATCACGATCTAATAGTACTATATACACGACGGGCAGGAACGGGTAAGCGGAGTCTGCTTATAGTCAACTGAGGGATCAATTAATGTCCAATATATTGACCTATAAGTTGACCTCAACTGTTATCACAAATTATATTAGGACAGTTTAATAATTTGTAGAGCCTTACTTATATGTCAGACAATTTTAAATAAAAATATGCAAACAATTAAATATTAGTCATTTGCTTAAGAGAGCTCTGATTATTTCCTAATCTATTTAAAATTAATAGTGATTTCAGCCCGTGTAAACCATTGATAGTTAAAATACAATAGGAAATAATTGAAGCTCGGTTAAGCAAGTGACTTGTATTTAATTGTTCAAGTATTTTTATTTAAAATTGTCTGATGTATAAGTGGGGGTCAACAAATTCAACAACTGTCCTGATATAATTTGTAATAACAATAGAGGTCAACTTATAAGTCAATATATTGGACATTAATCAATCCCTTTGTCGACTTTAAGCAGATTCTGCTTACTTGCTCCTGCCTGTTGTGATACTGAGACGCAGGCGCAGCCTTTCGGAGAGGCCGAAAGATGAACTCGATCGCTGACATAATCACGGATCACGACCACAGGTGACTCCCAATGAAAAACCGGTTTAAGTAAATCGAAGTAAAAGTATTTAACTTGAATGAATTCAATTTTTATCATTTTGTTAGACAATACAAGATTCAATTCAATCTGAAATCAAAGGCATTTTAACTCACTCAAATTGAATTGAATGCCAGATTAGATCAGACTGAATCCAATCCAATTGAACCAATATCCTTTTATTTTCTATTTACAGTACAGTTTTATTCAAATACAATCCATTACCTTCAATCTTGGTCGAATCCAATTGATTTTGCACCTCGCACCCAGCCCAGCCACCAATCGAGCACAAACCCTGCTCCAACTTGCCTCCAAGTCGAAAAAACACAAGCACGAGCAAGGCAAGGGCTGTAAGCAAGCATCTAATCAGTGCTGTATATCAGAGATAGACGATGATACACATACCTTTACTGATTCTTGTTTGCCTTGTCCTTCTTCACCTTCTTCGTGCCTTGTTCCACTTGCAACATATCTTACCGTCGCTCCCCTGAGAAGCACCACCTGAAGCTTGCTGCACATTCCATCATTTGCACCTTCCTCGGCTTTGCATCAAACCGGAAGGCATTCCGCCTTGTTCATCGCCCAACTGGCTGTTTTTTCAAGACTCACGATGTTGTTTCGATGAAGGGGCCCAGCTGTTGCCACACAGTTTGAGTGACTTATCCTCGACCCGACAATGCCAAGACAGGGGGCGCACCTGTGCAGAATGCTCCAACCTCCTCTTCCAACGACTCTACTAGCTCATCAGACAGTGACAGCGAAACAGAGGTCATGGAAACACTTACACAACCTCCCAAACCTACACCAGCTCCATCTATCACCACCTCCCGTCCTCAGCGAACTGTGCATGCACCAACTCATGCCAGTGACAATGACCTGCGCTACTCTGTCAGCTCATGTGGAACATGAAAGTGAACCGCAGAGCATGCCAGTGTGGCACACAATGCCACCGCGAGCAACCCATGGACCTATGCTGAAGCAATGGCCTGCCCTGATGCCACTGAGTGGGAAGCTGCCTGTGACGACGAGAAACGTGCTTTTGAGCACATGGGCATATACAGTGGGCAACA
>QFDW01000697.1:838-14530 GCA_003315895.1 Lactifluus rugatus | reverse complement strand
ACACATTCAAGTTACTTTTTGGCATCGCGATGTATTTGAGGACAAGTTGAGCGAGGACTTCATACGAGACGGTTTTGAGGTCCGGGGGGAGTGCTATCTGTTCGCGTAGGATGAGGATATTGCATATCGCAATGAACGAACACGGCGGCCTATGTCATCCTATGTATCAGCGCACACGAGAGTATTACAAGAGCGAGGACACACCCGTTGTTATTCTGCATGATGATGTTGCGTTCACCAGACGAAGAGAAAACAATCGTCTTGACATCCCAATCTTGTGAGGATTTCAGCGCACCTCGCTCGAAATGCTGCAAAGAAGAGCGAGACTGAACACCGCTGCGGTGATGTTGGCCCAAATCGGACTTCGTGTGTCCACTATCATTGGCAATGGACGGCATTGCTGGACTAGCTTTGCTTGGAGGTTCAGAATGAACGGGAGAGATCAGTGATATTAGGCTGACCGAGTCAGCACGCGGCAGCCTTCCAGCTGTGGCACTCATACGGGAATTCAAGTGGTTGCCGAAGGACATCTAGTAGGGGCACCCATGTGAGTAAGACAAGTGGGCTACGCCGGTCCTGCGTTACGCAACTTGAACGAGCCCTTGAAAATGCCGACTATTCGGGTGCACTCAAACTCCGACCCACGAAGGATTCTCTTATCTCTCCTTACTATTCATCGCAAGCAATACACTTTCAATGTCAGACCCTGAAGCAGCGATGTCTACAAGTATGTTACCTCTCCCTTGGCCTCGTCCTTGCTAATTTCGCCATGTGGACATGAGATACTCCCTTTAAGAAATGGGATACGGGACAACTTGAACTCGCTGATAGCTCAGCTCCTCTCTTCACCAATTATTCCCGGATAGCAGAGAAAGAACATAAAAAGATGGCCAAACGCTGGCAGAAAGACGCTGACGGCATTCTTGTCTTTGTGGGTCCTCAGTTAATAATCTACCCCATCACTTCTCACATTGAGTCAAAAATGGTAGACCGGTCTATTCTCTGCTTCCGTCGCGGTGTTTCTCGCGGTGACTGTCCTCGACCTCAAGCCAGACACCCAAGAAAAGTCAGCATTCTATCTCGAGAATATCTACCAGCTTCTCGCCGACGGCAACGTATCTCGACCATCCGGCTCTGTCGGCGCCCCAGTTAAACCACCTCCCTTCTCTGTCCCGAATCACCTCATCTGGGTGAACTCGCTTTGGTTCTTGAGCTTGACTATCAGCCTTACCTGTGCTATGCTGGCGACAATGTTACAACAATGGGCCCGTCGGTACCTTCGGATCACTCAGAGGCCACGACACAGCCCACACGATGGGGCCCGAATTCGTGCACTCTTTGCGCGCGGCATGAAAGAGCTGCACTTTTCATGGGTGGCAGAAGCGATACCCACCCTGATACACTTGTCCCTCTTCCTTTTCTTTACCGGCCTTCTCATATATCTCTTCAATCTTCATCACACTGTCTTCTACGCCGTAGTTTGGTGGATCGCCGCTTCCGCAGTGGGTTACCTGCTCATCACATTTATGCCATTTCGGCGGGTGGACAGCCCATACTATTCACAGCTTTCCTCACTGGCTTTTCGCGGATATGCCGGCCTGTTATATTTAGCCTTCTTCTCGAAGCGCCTTCGCGATCGAGCCGCCAGATATTCCATAGGGTTCTCAAAAGGTATTGAGAAGATGGCAGAAGAGGAAGTTACCGAAAGGTCATCAAAGGTTGACAGCTTCATCCTGAATTGGACACTTGATGCCAATTCCCTGGCCTCAGAACGTCAACTGGGTCAATTTTTCAATGATATCTGTGGTTTTTATAACACCAACTCCAAAAACATCATCCCCGATCCCCGACCCATTCTCGCGACGTTGGACCCCAGGAAATTTTCTTCTGCTTTGGTGGCATTCATGGAGCGTACTTTCTCACCTACTTCACTCTCCGATCCGGGGAAAATGGAACAGTTCAAAACGTGCTTAAAGATTGCCGATGCGACCGATAGCGCAACTTTACTCGACCTGTTTTCTCAGACCGAGTACCAAAATCTTGTGCGAACTGTTGATATGGGACATTCTTTAAACCAGGGTAGAAATGACGGAAAGATGGGTTTACTTGCACAAACCATCGTTGCCGACATCCTGGTGAACGTGGAGGAAAGAGACGATAGTTGGGTTGAACTCGCTGCGAAACAGTTGGGCAAATCGGAAATTGACATTAGAAGGTATCTCGCGCAAGGCAATGATAGCGTGTTACTTGCCAACTGGACCCACATGGCCTCTCAGATCTTGAACTCTTCTTCCGACTCCAATTGGAGAGTGGCATCGTACATCCTACCATCGCTTTCCGAACTTCGCATACAGGCTACTCTCCCAGAACAACGGCCCGAATTCTGTGCCTTGTGGAACACACTTGTAGCGAAGGCCGTGAAGAACGGAGATGGAAGCGTTCCCCACTTCATTCTGTTCTTGATTCGCGATTGTTACAGCGAGTTACACCGCTCAGCTAACTTCAACCGGTGGGACGTATCGACGTATCCTTCGTGCAACAACCCACTAGAAAGCCATGCCCTCCATTAAACCCTTCTACCGACTCACACTCTCCAGATGGGTCCTTCTTTCTTGTCTCTGATTCACCGGAACCCAGAATTACTCGAAAACCCATCTCCAATTGTTGCAAATCAACCCATTTATCACCCACGTAACCTCTTCCTCAGGTCCTAGTGTTACTATAACCTTTGCATTTCCCACGATACGTGAATATACCCAGGACGGGAACGTTTCTAGTCAGTTGAAACTTCCCCGTTACCCCCACCAGTCGGAATCGTCAGCCGCTAGTGAGAATCGTGATCGATTAGAGAATCCAGCTTAGTCTCTACCTGGTCAAGGTGAGGTGAGTCGCAGTCGTTCGCTTGTCGATTGTCGTTGCCTGCAGGTCTTTGATGTATGTGAGGTCGCTCTTTCACGCAACGTATTTCCGTACCCTTCCTTGGACCTTTTATCCAAATAGATCATGTTTTTTGCTTGTAGGGAGTTCATTTCCTCATTTTCTAGGCCATCATGATATGCCCTCTCCAGATATGTTTCCTTTCCTCTTCTCTATATCATGCCCAATGTCATGTAATATTTCATGTGAACCTCCTAGGAATTGGCGACAGTATTACACGACGTCGGGCGTACAGAGGACGATACACGTTTCAAGAGGTAATAGGAGATAGAAAAAGTACGGAATTTCAACGGTCAGACGAGATGTGTTTGGGAAGGGGGGAGAGGAGTAGATGGAATGAATACAGGTAGCGTAAAGCGCTTATCACCATACATAGTACCTCTGTGGGGAATGAATCGAGCGATAGACAACTATAGGGTGATCTGAATGCTGTCGCGCAGTGACGAATGACTCTATGCCTTTCTGCGCCGCACTAGCTCTGTCTAACGTATGCCCCTTATTAATAATGGAAATGTTGTTTAGTGCGGGGAAGACTTCAGCAGCAGATTCTTCGGTGAGCCCTTGCAACGCAGCTGAGATGAAAGGCTCCAGCTGATCGGATATTTCCAATCCCTTCACAGAGGTAAATGAGTGGAACAATTCGAGCCATCGTGCGGGATCCATGTCGTCTGGACGAATTCCTGGCGGAGGTTTATCGCCCCACCGCTCGACGTATTGGATGTCAAGCGACTCCCCGCTGGAGCACAGAGGCAGAATCTGGCTGCATATCTGGGCTACGGAAAAGAGTTGCCAGTCCAAGCTGTCGCAAGAGATTTCCCACCTGAGAGAAGGCTTGCCATAAGGTCTCTCTTGCGGCCAAGAGAACATGATATTGGCTTTGCGACTGGGCCAGAAACGAATGCCAAGACGGGATGGCCTGGGAAACTCTGCCGTAACCTGGCCAATGAACCGACAGATTTGTGGAATATCGAAGACAAGCTGGTTGAAGAAGACCATCTTGAAGTAAGTGAGTAGAGGGGCATCGATTCGGGCTGCGAGGACTTCCAGGTACTCGCTGACACCTTTAAAACAGAATTCTGTGAGAGCGGGCAAGACAGAGCGGGTCAGCGGAGGCGGGCGCCTGTTTCTTCGTTTGGGGTGAGGAGTCGGGTACTCGAATTCGATCGCAAGCCATTCGAGCTTTATCAATGCCGACAGCGATGCGGCCATCGCCTCAGGTGAAACATACCCAGTATTCGGTATCTTGTGAAGACGAAGGATTGTAAGGTCGCTTGTAGACAAGAGGAATCTTCGCAACGGCGGAAATAAAATGCGCTCCAAAATGAGATGTTGTAAGCCTGGAGCGGAACCGTTTAAGAATGTCTCGGGGAGAACGGCCACATGGTCTGAGCGCAAAACTAGCGAAGTCACTGCCGGAAATGGCTCGTGCATCACCATGAAAATCCGTTCCAATAGAAAACATGTTAGGCTGTGAATATTAATCTGGCGTACGCGATCGCGACACTCCAGTGCGGCCATGATGTTGTCGTATATGTCCTCCGAGTCGGAGAAGCACAGATCCCCTATTTCGTCAAAAATCATGATGTCGATGGCGAGAGGTAATGGTGGCCATATATTCAGCAGCTCCCTCACAGGTGTTTTAGGTGCACAGACAAGTTGCAGATCGAGACTGAGTGGCGAGACAAAAACGATGTCTCGCCATCTTCCGCATACGTGTGTCAGCGTGTGCCATTCCCTGTACCAATCCTCTACTGAGTCCCACTCTTCGACAATGGCGACTCGATAGAAATGAAATATCTCCAGGAGGACATCGTCAGGGAGTGATCCGATTGTCACTCGTTGCAACATCATGTCTGCGCCATACAAGTCAGCGGTCGTTGCGATTTCTCTAGATGAGTCTAACCTGGTCCTTGTTGAATGAACAATTCCTTCCTGAGACGTGAAATGCGCTTTTTGATATTTGAGCTCATGGGGCGGCCATCTATCGGCATCAAAGAGGACCCAACGTGTGGCCTGTAAGGGATGCTAATATCACGTGGCTGGAAGGACGAGGTGGAGGTAGGCTTTCGAGTGCACCTCAATCGAAATTAGTCGTACATTAGTACATTTTGCGGTAATGAGAGATATAAACATACTCAGTAGGATTCATTGACATTGACAGCAACGTTAGTTGTTTAGGAGAGGGTGGGTTGAGGGATATATCACCGCTAGGGCCTGAGAGGCGTGATCCGGAGTCCTGGCCCCGTCGCGCAGTACACGCACAAACACACACACACACACTGCACAGCGGCACTCCAGTAGAGTCCCGCATTTCTCAACACAGCCACAGACTGTTGTAATCGGTCGATTGTCAATTAGAGTACCACACAAAATACGGAACCTGTACTCCTTTCCCTCACTGCCAGTGGAGCACCTTGAGTATTATCCAGCCTGGCGGCCATGACAGTCGCCTTCGCGCATTCAGCTCCCTGAAGTATGAAAACGGAAGGATATATTATTCTTTCTCGGAGACTTTGTTCACCCAAGGCACCAGAAATCGATTGCATTTGCAAGTTGGCCCGTACTAGGTCTATTAAACCCATACCTATTCAATTCATTCATCAGCAAGGATTGCTCATGGCACAAAATGTTGTTCTCCTCGTACCTGTCCGGATGGAGGTCCTCGGTGCTACACATCCCCTTGAACGATGGGTGGGTCAGACGCCTATCCAGTCGTGCGCTGATCTTTGAGCTCGCAGGCAGTTTCAAAGGCGTGATAATGCCTCAGGACATTGCCAACACGAAGTTACGCTTTCAATTATGTCCCAGATACATTGTCTGAAAAGGGAGGCCCGAAGTATCGATCCCGCGCGCTGCACTTAACATGGTCCCACTATCACACCCATCCAGTTCAATTCTCCACCCTCATACCACAGACCAGAACCTGCACCACTTGTCGTGGAACATTCACACTCAACATGCCTGAGGAGAGACATGAGATGTTCCAGCACAGCACTGGCAGAGAACTCCTCTTTGCAGGGCAATCCGACGCTCCGGATCGTGCGCCTGCAAAAAAGCGATAGCACGCCGAGACAAGAGCCGGCCCGCCCACTCAGTGTGCGAGACGTAATCCACTTGTAAGCGAACGGGCCAACACGCGAGTGGATCTGCGCGATTGTAGCAAAGGTTGTGAAGAATGTGGATGGAAGTGTTCCCGAATCCCCAGATCGTTTATGGCGAGTTACTGTGTGACACCGCTCAGCTAACTTCACTGGCAAGGTGGGACGTGTCAACGTATGCAACAACCCACTAGAAAGCCATGCCCTCCATTATGTCATTCTCCTACCAGACCGCACCCTCCAAATAGAGTCCTCTTATCTCGTCTCTGATTCGCCGGTAGAGGGCCGTCCTGCCACCTGGGTGATGTTTCCGCATCAAAGAGCGTTGTTTTCCATTCCATTACATTAGCGGCCGCTGCCCCGGGCCGGCTTTGCCGTTATCTCTGATCATCTGCCCTGCCTATCTTATCTCCTCTATTCGAAAACCTATCTCCAATTGTTGCAAATTCACCCCACGCAGCCTCTTTCTCAGATCCTAGTGTTACTACATCCTTTGCATTTCCTACGATACGTGAATACGCCCAGGACAGGGACGTTTCTAGTCAGTTGAAACTTCTCCGTTACCACCACCAGTCGGAATCGCCAGTCGCTAGTGTTGTCATAACCATTTCAGGACATGAGAATCGTGATTGATCAGAGAATCCAGCTTAGCAAGGTGAGGTGAGTCGCACTCGTTCACTTGTTGCATTGCCTGCGCACCTTTGAACTCGCTCTTTCACGCAAGCAGTTCCGTACACTTCCTTGGAACTTTTTATACAAATAGATCATGTTTCTTGCTTGTATGGAGTTCATTTCCTCATCTTTTACGCCATCGTGATATGCCCTCTCCAGATATGTTTTCTTCCTCTTCTCCGTATCATGCGCATTATAATGTAACATTTCATGTAAACCTCCTAGGAATTTGCTATAGTATTACATGACGTCAGGAGAGGAAACATCAGGAAATTGTGCAAAAACTTTTCAACTTTTTGACTTTTTCAAGCAGAAAAGTGAAAAAGTGAAAAAGTTTGATTTTTTACCTGTCAACTTTTTCTCTCCATTAGGGAAATTTTTGTGTTTTTCGAAACTTTTTCAACTTTTCAACTTTTTTTGGCCAAGGTCGAAAACAACTTTTTGCCCAATTCTAGGTTACTTTTCAACTTTTGTTCCTTTTTGGGCTTTTTCACTTGTACGAGCTTGCACGAGCTCGTGCGAGCTCGGAGAAGTCCGAAAAAGTTTGCTGCAGGTTTCCTGATGAAAGGACAATACACTTTACAAGAGATGTCGGTGCTAGGAGATAGCAAAAGTACAGACATTTAAAAGATCAGACGGGATCTGTTTGGAAAAGGCGGGAGAGGAGTAGACGGAATGAATACATGTAGCGTAAAGCGCTTATCACCATGCTTTGTACCTCCGTGTGAAACGACTCGAGCAGTGGACAACGACAGGGTGATCTGAGTGCTGGCGCGCGGTGACGAATGACTCTATGGCTGTCTGCGCAGCTCTGTCTGACGTGCGCCCCACAATAGAAAGGCTGTGTAGTGCGGGGAATACTCCAGCAGCAGATTCTTCGGTTCGCCCTTGTAACGCAGCTGATATGAAAGGCTCTAACTCATCGGATAATTCCAGACTCTTTACAGAGGTAAATGAGTGGAACAGTTCGAGCCATTGCGCGGGATCCATATCGTCTGGACGGATTCCTGGCGGAGGTTTATCGCCCCACCGGTCGCCATACTGGACGTCAAGCGACTCCCCGCTGGAGCACAGAGGCAGAATCTGGCTGCATATCTGCGCTATGGAAGAGAGTTGCCAATCCAACCCGTCGCAAGGGATTTCCAACTTGAGATAAGGGTCGTCACAAGGTCTCTCTTGTGGCCAAGAGAACATGATGTTGACTTTATGACCGAGCCAGAAACGCAGGCCAAGACGGGATGGCTTGGGAAACTCTGCGGTAACCTGGCCAATGAACCGACAGATGTGCGGAATATCGAAGACAAGCTGATTGAAGAAGACAATCTTGAAGTAAATGAGTAGAGGGGCATCGATTCGGGCCACGAGGACTTCCAGGTACTCGCTGACACCTTTAAAACGGAATTCAGTGAGAGCGGGCAAGACAAAGCGGATCCGCGGAGGGGGATGCCTGTTGCTTCGTTTGGGGTGAAGAGTCGGGGATTCGAATTCGATCGCAAGCCATTCGAGCTTGATCAACGTGGACAGAGATGTGGCCATCGCCTCGGGTGAAATGTACCCAGTATTCGGTATCTTGTAAAGACGAAGAGTCGTAAGGTCACTTGTAGACGAGAGGAATCTTCGCAACGGCGGAAATAAAATGCGCTCCAAATTGAGATGTTGTAAGCCTGGAGCGGAACCGTTTAAGAATGTCTCGGGGAGAACGGCCACATTGTCTGAGCGCAAAACTAGCGAAGTCACTGCCGGAAATGGCTCGTGCATCACCGTGAAAATCCGTTCCAATTGAAAACGTGATAGGCTGGAAATATCAATCTGGCGTACGCGATCTCGACACTCCAATGCGGCCATGACGTTGTCGCATATGTCCTCCGAGTCGGAGAAGCGCAGATCCCGTATTCCGTTGACAATCCTGATGTCGATGGCGAGAGGCAATGCTGGCCATATATTCAGCAGCTTCCTCACAGGCGTTTCCCGTGCGCAGACAAGTTGCAGATCGAGACCGAGTGGCGAGGCAAAAACGATGTCTCGCCATCTTCCACATACGTGCGCCAGCCTGTGCCATTTCTTGTGCCAATGCTCGACAAAGTAATACTCATGGATGATGGTGACTCGATAGAAGTGAAATATCTCCAGGAGGACATCGTCAGGGAGTGATCCGATTGTCACTTGTGGTTGCAACATCATGTCTGCGCCATACAAGTCAGTGGTGGTTGCGGTTTCTCCAGATGAGTCCAACCTGGTCCTTGTTGAATAAACAATTCCTTCCTGAGACGTGAAATGGGCTTTTCAATATTTGAACCTATCGCCGGCGGGGCAGCCATCTATCTGCATCGAAGAGGACCCAACGTGTGACTGGTAAAGGATACTAATATCACTTGGCTGGAAACGGAAGACGGCCAGTGGGGGGCTTTCAAGTTAGAGTGTGCCTAATTCGGAATTAGTCGTACCTTGGTACTTTATGCGATATAGACCCTACTCCGTCACGGTAGTGACTTGTTGGTAGCAATGTTAATTGTTTAGGAGAGGGTAACTTAAGAGGCGTGTCCTAGCCCCGTTGAGACAAACACACACTGGCATGTGGTACACGAGCAGTACTACACCGCATTTCAGCACAGCCAGAGTTGTCAGCGTCAACCCTGGCCCTATTATGGTGATTAGTCTACTCGTCTGTAAACGCACTTGTCAGTCACACTTAGTCACAGCTTACCATAGAAAGGATTTCATTCTCCGCAAATGGGCGCTGAGCGAGGCAGCTTCATGACAAGCAGAGCGTCAAAACAGTAATGTGCATTCAATAATAAACAGGCATAATTGGCATACCTTATGAGAACCAGCTTGAAAGTGGTCATGAGATAACAAGTCACATCCTCCATTGGTACTAGCAAGTGTTGGCATCATCCTCATGATGACAATAGCTGGGGTGGTTTCTTTCAACTTATAGGATTGGGAACATGGTTAACAAAGGTTATCTGAACAGTGCTCTTCATTATTGAAGCTGTCAGGACTCGGAGTCACATGTGTCCAACACATTTGAAGGACCAACCCACCAGGCAAAAGGGGCAAATTTGCAGCTGCAGCTGCTAAGATACAATGCCTCCTGAAAACAACTTTCACTGGCATATCCTGGGTGCCAGTGCAGCATATCATGGAGCCTTAGTGTTATAGCATGGGAGGTCACGGTTGTGCTTAGGCATGATGTGGTGCAATTTTCACATGTGCAACATGTTCCAGCTCCGACACGGCATGGGGACGGCTGGTGACAGACCTGAGTGACAGACCCATATTTGGGATGCTCATTCCTGATAATGTTCTACAACCCCTCAACGTTTTATATTTTCCTACTTTCTAAGTTGTAAACTACTCTTATAGATAGACGTATATTTCGGTTTCAAGGATCAGTTAATTCAAGCTGTAATTTGAGGTGTAGAGCCTTATCAATTTTTATCGCCAATTGAACTGGACAACAACAACACCACCACTGCCAATGGACCAGATACGGCTCCGACCCTTCCAAAACGGGGAGGAGTTTCCCACTGTCTGTCACCGCCTGATTGGAGGACTTTTCAGTTGGGTACCCATTGATTTCTTGAGGGACTTTATTAAGTCAATATAGGTTCAATGGAGCTTACGGCGAAACGTTTGGGGTCAGAAGCTGACTTCCATCGGATCATGGGTCTGATGCGGCATCATGACAACCCTGAACACAGCTACAGGCCGTTGTGATCAGTTGATTGACAGTTAGCGTATACAAATTACAGAATTCCCTTCCCACACTGGAGCACCTTGAATTGAGTATTAATCGATATTAACCCATGGCAGTTGCATCCAGTTCCCTGAAGTATGAAAATGGAAGAATATATTATTCTTTCTCAGAAACTTTGTTCACCCAAGGCAGTCCACACCGGAATGATCGCATTTGCAAGTTGGCCCGTCACGGTATTAGGTCTATTAAACCCATACCTATTCAATTCATCCATCAGCAAGGATTGCTCATGGCACAAAATGTTGTTCTCTTCGTACCTGTCCGGATGGAGGTCCTCGGTGCTACACATTGCCTTGAACGATGCCAGTGGGTGGGCCAAACGCCTATCAACCCATGCGCTAATCTTTGACCCCACAGGAGTTTCAAAGGAGCGATAATACGGTATTAATACCTCAGGACATTGCCAGCACGAAATTACACTTTCAATTATTGTCCCAGATACGTCGTGTGAAAAGGGAGGTCCGAAGTTTCAATCCCGCGCGCAGCACTTAACATGATCCCACTATCACACATGTCCAGTTCAATTCTCCACCCTCACCACAGACCAGAACCTGCACCATTTGTCGCTGAAATTTCGCACTCCGCGCGCCCGAGGAGAGACGTGAGATGTTCCAGCACAGCAGAGAACTCCTCTTTGTAGGCTATCTAACACTCCAGATCCTGCATCTGTTAAAGGTGATGGAACGTTGATGCGAGAGTGCGCGAGATATAATCCGCTTGTAAACGAACAAACCATCGCGCACACGGATCTGTGCAAGGGGGAAGAAGCGATCTTGCCGTGGTCCTCCTCGTAAGACTATTTTATGCCCAAGTCATCCAGGCAAGTGAGTAGAATTGACAGCGGTGGGTGATCATCGAGCATCCCATGCTTGTCTAGATACTCAAGAATGACTTAGGGTTTAGGCCTTTAGGGTTTTGAAGCGCCGAGCAGCGGGGATGGAAGCGTTCCCCACTTACTATATTCTCTTCATTATTCGGAATTGTTACTTCAACTTACACCCAAGCCGACTTCAACCAGTGGGACGTATCGACTCGGAAGTATCCTTCTACTTGCAACAATCCAAGCCATGTACTTCCAAATAGATCCTTGTCTCGCCTAGCACCAATTCCAATTTCAATTGTTGCAGTCTTACCCAATTATTTCCATGTGAACACTCTCTTGTCGCAATCGTGGGTTGTCAATTTGTCGTTGCCCGCGGCTCTCTGACGTATCTCTTTTCAGTTTTTTTTTGTCAAGCCCCGACATCCTCGTGGTCGGCCTTGGTTTGTCTGAGGTGAGCTTCATGAAGTCGCGGTTTCATGCAACGAATTTCCGTTCACTTCCTCCGGAGCTTTTATACAAACAGGCCATGTTTCTTTTTCGTACTAGAGGGATCTCATCCATTACTGCCATATGCCCACTCCAGTTATATGTTTCCTTCCTCCTCTCCGTATCATGCGCCTTGTAATTACAGACCGTTGTAGTCGGTCACCGTCGATTGACAATTACTTTACAATATACGGAATCTGTACGCCCTTCCACACTGGGGTACTTTGCGTATAATTGTAAATCACGCAGTCACCTTCCCATTCAATTCCGAGAACCGTGTAAACTACACACTGGCAAATGGAAGAATCATATATAGCAACCAGTCTTTGTTCACCGGTGGAGCCGTGGTACTCCTAGTTTCAATTACTGTAAGCCAATCCACGCCCGGTGTTGATCAACGTCGGTTGTTCGCAACTTGGCTCATATTAGGTCGATCTATTCAACCTATTCATCAGCAAACACGGCCCGAGACGCAAAATATCAATCATCTCTCATCACTGTACGGATAGCGTTCCTCAGTGTTGCACATCGCCTTGAAGGACGGGTGCACAAGAAGCATGCCCAGCAGCTCCAAGGTGCGATGATAACACGGCACATTCCTACTAGTAGAGGGGAACAACCCTTCCAATCACGTCCCAGATCCATTGTGAAAGAAAAGGAAGGTCCGAAAGATTGATCGCGCGCACACTGTGGTCCCACCCTCACATCCACCCAGTTCAATTCTCCACCCTCACTCCCAGTGACCGGAACCCGCACCATTGTCGCGGAAATTTCGCGCTCCCTGCGCTTAGTAAAGAGGGATCTGAGATGCTCCAACTCAGCAGAGAACTCCGCTTTATGGGAGATCTGACGCTCTGGATCCTGCTTTAGCAAAAAGCGATAGAACGCGGCCATGAGAGTGCATGAGACATGGCGCGCTTGCAGGCGCACGAGCGCGTGCGCGTGCATGGAACTGTGAGTGGATGAAGAAGTGATCTTCCCGAGGTGTTGTTACTTGCAAGAAATATTTTACACTTAAACATGCAGGCGAGCCAGTAGAACTGATAGAACTGGTTGATCGCTACGTACTACTCAAGATACTCAAGAAGGACTGCCTTCGTTGAGGGCCTGAGTGGAGAAAAAGCGTGTAATTTGAGTGAGGGCACGGACCTTTCGGAGAGTGCTCCGGGAGCTACTAGTATTGCGTTTTCTTGTTGTACTACCGTAGTGACTACGGGTCGACTTCATCTTGCACAAGAAAGCCAACATTGAGAATCTGTTGATGTCGAGGGGGAGAGCGACGCTTAAACAGTACTGTTACGTAACAATGTGGAGAGGGTTGAATATGACGACATCCCAGATAGACATGCACGACTCGGATGCCGAAACACACGCGGCAAGAATCGCTGAGATTACCGAACGCTTCCGTGGACAGGCTCTGCATGAATGGGTAAAGGTAGCACCGAAGGCTGTAATACTAGTATCCCGTGTCGCCATGCCAGTGCACATGACAGTATTAAGCGCCTCACCGGTACAACGGGGGTGAGAATGCTTTCCGGAATTCGTAGAAAGTGACGTGATGGCTGTCTTTATACAAGAGATGACCACACATCACTCGCAGGATCCTAGGAAGCAAACTGTCTCTAGCAAAATGTGAAAGTGTATAGTACAATCGACAGTCCTCTATGGAGGAGATACTATAGTCAGTACAGGTCGATGCCTATCCGAGAGGAAATCAACTGCGACGATCACAGTCACTCGCGAGCCCACCCGTCAATTATTAGGGTATCCCAACACATCAACCGCAACATAGTCTAGCCCAATCCTAAAAGCCCTCCCACGCGCCGTCCCGTCAGGTGCCAGAACCCGAAATCCAAGATAGTGCCACCACCCATGAGGAGAAAGAATCCGCCTATGGTGCCAACTTCGATCCCACT